>PVJH01002512.1:65960-166573 GCA_004026705.1 Nesogale talazaci | reverse complement strand
TCTGAACTCCATGCTTCCCCAAACTCCATGTAGGATGCGCTCTTTGTAGAGGCTGACCAGAAAAGTGCTTCCCTAAGCAATTGTTAACCTGTGTATTTTTGTTTCACTTACTGAGTGGTACGCTCATCATCCTCTGACAATTTCACTGCATATTAAGTGACCAGATTTTAAGCGGGACACCATTGACCGAGGGGAGGGGAGGTTCTTGATTAAAAATTTGGTCTATATGGAGCAACAAAAAAATGTTCATAGAATGCAAAAATAGTATTGTAATATATATTTATTTCAATTTTAAAATGCTGTGGGACATTGTTAAATTGTCAAAAAGCGGGATGTCTGGTCACCTTACTGTATACAGATTTTTATATTTGAAATTTAAGTGATGTGAATGTTACCTGTTCCCTACATAATCAGGTTACGTTTAAATTAAAGGAGTTTGAGCTCAGAAATACTTCTGGTCAATAATTTCAAAGGTCAATGCCATTAACAAATGCTGTGCAAAGTGTTAACTAGTCTTAATAACTTATCTATTAACTGAAAGCATGTGTAACAGAATTAATACTGTTCTTAGTTCAGAGGTTGATTTTATACCATTATTAAAATGTGGAAACCCACTGAATGTTAGGTTAAAGTCAAATGTAACAAGTTACTACAACTGTTCTTCAATAACTAAAAAGAGCAAAAAAGTAGAAAAGTTCTCAGAAAATAAGTTTACTTGGAATTTTAATGTCATCTAAAGTGTATCCAAATTTTGCCAATGATGACGTTAATCCTCGTCAGTTGATTCATTTATAGGAAAGGTTAGATACCATATTTTAAAATGTAAAACGATGGACAAATTTATTGTTACTTAAGTATGGCCAGAAACCAAAATGCTTAAATTTTATATTTTAACTTTGGCAGAGAGATACAGAATTTTAAAAGCTGAGCTAATTTTTATTACCTCTATGGTTTAATAAAAATCTTTTCCACATATTTGCTTATTTCTTTAATGATACTTACATAATGCTTTCTATAAGCCTGTTCCAAGTATCAACCCAAGAAATACTCTTAAAAGATGAGAATTCTAAGTTCTTATAGACTTTTTGCCCACATTCTAAGAGAATAAACACTGTTCTATCAGGATAAAAATTGTCCCTATAGAAATAATACTTTAGCAACTCAAATCACCATCTCCAATGAAAAGATGGCATCTTTTACATTACCTTTACTTTTATGCATGTCACATGCCCAAACTCCTTTCTCCTAAATTTATTTAAATATTGGCAGTAATCAAACTTGTATTAAGTAACAGAACCACAATGCTGCACCTAGGATAAACTGATTTTTATGGATCTTCACTGAAGTTTAAGGATTTGGATGTTTACTTCAAAAGTTTTATGTAAAGAAAATGTGTATGGGAGAAAATAGTATCTAAATTACTCCAAATGAAAAAGTTTTCTGGTTGATTTTACCTCTGTCAACTCCAGAGCCTTGTTGTAGCCCATGGAGTGTAGAGTTACCCACAGGTCACTTGGATTTCCTTCTTGATCATTGGCTTCCATAAGGTTCAGATCCATAAACCCTTGCCTTGTTAGTTCATTCTTCTTTGTATCAAAATTTTCTGTTAAAACAAGAACAACAATAAAAATTGTGCTTTCTTACATAATTAAAAATTCAATATAATGATTCATAAATATTCACAATTAGATTACCTGAAAGTAGAGTAAAACAATGCTTGAAAGATCGCCTTTTAATTTCCCACAACTTAGCACCCAAAAAACCTACACTGTCATTAAGTTGTTTCTGACCCAGTAGACTGGGTAAAATTGCCCCCGTGGGTTTCCAGGGTCATAATTCTTTTTTTTTTTTTTTTTAAGGCATCACTGCCCTCAGGTGGTGGGAGTAGGAGGCCCAGCCTTTGCTCCTGGGAGCCGGAATTGAACCTCCATCCCAGTGGGCCGCAGTCCTGCGCACAACCACTACGCCACCGGGGCTCAGCCCCAGGGTCATAATTCTTTATCTGTTGAGGAAGCCCCAGCTTTTTTCTCCCATGGAAGGGCTGATAGTTTCAAACTGCTGACTCTTCAGGCAGCATCCCAGCAACTACACAACCACTACACCACCAGGGCCCCTAAATTCAGCACAGGTACTGTCATAGTACACTTTTCATATTTTCAATAAATTCTAAATTTGTAAATAGTGTAAATCTATCCTAAAGTTAGAGGAAACTTTAGTTTTTCTGAGCAAATTCCATCTTACATACTCATTTAGAGTAAATATTTTAAACAATTAAAAATGTTCCATATATATTTGCCACTTAAATCAAGCAGAACCTGGTTAATTTGATGTAACACCAAACTATTTGTATTTTCAAAAAGGGAGATGTTAACAGTGCCAGGTTTAAGGAGATAATTATGAGCTTCATTCTTCTCATTTTAATCAACTTGGTCCCTGGTACTTGAGACTGTTTGATAATTGGGAATATTTTGGGCATTTTTCTAGGAAAACTATGTATGCTATTAAAACCTATCACTCTTATTTTGAATTGGGTGAATGTTTACACAGAAGATTATTAAATTTACTTTCAATGATTCATATATATTTTGCTTCACAACAATCTTTGCAGCCCAACTCTGCCCACTTTAACAATATACCCTTTTCTTACTTAATAACTTTTCATCTGCTATTTTCTATTTAAAATAACAGTAAAATATTGACTATCTGACTTTGTAAGCTAATGATGGGAGGTAAAAAGAAAATTGGCTGGGATGGTTAAGGTTATCTATCAGCTTGGTTGGGTCATGATTTTCTATGGGCTAGCAGTTATGTAATGGTATAATTTGGCAATTATGTAACTACATAGTATTCTTTCATTTTGTTGTCTAATGTGGTCCTCCTCCTTTTTCCTGTAATGTTGATTTTCACAGAAAGAAGTGGTCTTTGGAAGTTACGCATATTGATAGTGAGGAAACAGTATAAAACTAAATTTGCCTAGAAATACTAGTTGGTGGTGCAGTTAGGTGCCATCAAATTGGTTACCGATACATCACGACTATCTGTACAATAGAACAAAGTACTACCAGGTCCTCTGCCATCCTCCTATTCACTATAATTGACTCCACCATCGCAACCGCTGTGTTAATCGGCTTGTTGAGGGGTTTCCTCTTTTTTGCTGGCCCCGTACTTTACAAAACACTATGATGGTTTCCAGGGATTGTTATCTTCTGGTAGCATGTCCAAAGTAAGTGAGATGAAGACTATACAGTCTATGTTTCCTCTGAAACAGACGTGTTTCCTTCTGGAAGTCTGCAGTACTTTAAATGTTCTTCATCAACACCATAATCCGAATACATCAAATCTTCTTAGGTCTTCCGTATTCAACCTCCAATTTTCACATGCAGATGAAGTGATGGAAAATGCTCAACGTGGGTCAAACACACCTTAGTCCACAAAGCAGTACCTTTGCATTTCAACATTTTACAGAGGTATGACACAGCAGATTTCTCCAGCGCGACAGGCCATTCGATCACTTGGCTGCTGCTTCTATGTGTGTTGATTATGGGTCCAAATGAGATGATACTTTTAGCAACTTCAATCTTGTCTCAATTTTTTATAATGCTAATTGTAATCCACAGTGAAGGTTGTAATCTTTGCTCTTCATCAGCAAGAGCTTTCAGTTCCCTTCACAATAGCAAGCAAGGTTGTGTCACCTGAACAACTTCTAGGTTGTTAACAAGCTTTCTTCCAATTCTGATGCCATCTTCTTCTTTTAATACAGTTGCTCTGATTATTTACTCCACATACAGACTAGATAAGTACAGTGAGAGGACATGTGGTAATTAAGATAAATTTACGTCAACTTGAAGATATATAAAAGTGTAAGGGTAGTCTTCAACCTTTCCAACCGGATGGTGCTGCCTTCCCACCTCTCTGTCTTTTTTTTTTTTTAAATAAAAATCATTTCATTAGGGGCTTTAAAATTTTTTTTATTTTTTTAAAAATCAAAATCAAAATCCACCTCTCTGTCTTTACCATTCTCTTACTGACCCTGAGAGCTGCTGAAGACCTACCATATTTGCCCCAACTTTGAATCCACTTGACTGTGGTCCTACCAGCCTGTGATCTTCCTGCATTCTAAATCATAGCATATGGCTGCATGAGTCAAAGGGGAGTTTATGGACTTGAGTTTGACTGGGCTGGGATGCATTCTTGGAATATAGTTACTTCTTGATCTAAAGCTCTTTCTTATCCATATAGATTATCACTGGATTTATTTCTCCAGTCAAGCTAGCTTAAGACAGAATAGAACCCATTTCCTGATTTTAAATGAAGTAATATTCCCTTGTTCCCTTCACACAACTTCCTCTTGAACCATGTACACAATTAAAACTGGGATATGCAGTCTTCTCAAGACTAACCATAGACAGTTATGATCCACAGAGTTAAATGTCTTCATATAAAATACAAGACAATAAAATGTAAATAAACCTTTTTGGTATTTCTCTCTACATTTAATTTTCCCCTGAAGAGGTTATGAGTCACTTTCCAAACATTTAAAACTACTAATTCCTCAGTTAGTTTTAAATAGTTTTGTCTCTGATGTATTTTCACAACAAAGTTTACAAAAGAGATGCTATTTTAAATAAGACTATGATGTTTGGCTTTCACTTGGGTTTCAGTAATTCCTCTCGGATATATTGCTCTCGATCAAGCCCCACCAGGCATCCTATGTCCTCTTTGCCATTGATTTCAGATCACTTGCTGCTCCCTTGTCCCTAGGTTTGTTGACCACACCTTCCTTCCCCCACCTCCTGCTTTCCCATGTCCCTCCAGAACCATCAGTCCTATTGTTTTCCCCTTCGGATTGTTGATCCCACCTATCTTATCTAGACAGACAGGAGGAGACAGTAATAAAAGCAAGCAAAGCAAAAGAAAACAAAAACCAAACCAAAACAACAACAAAACCAAACATGAAAAAGAAAAGTCTATAAATAGATCCAGGTCTGTTTGTTGACATTTGAGTATTTTCCAGTTGAGTCTGATGGGGTGCCATGCCCTGGCCTCAAATGTCTATTTTTGGTATTCTCTAGGAACTATTATTGCTTTGTTCCCCTTGCTGTTCTATTGCACATGCTTAGTGTTTGGTGGGGTCAGATCAGGCACAATTCCTGCACTGTGTTTCCAATGTTGCCATGATAGTGGGATAAGAGGACAGTAAAAGGAAGTAGAGAAAAGAACTAGGAGGTAAAGGACATTTATAGAAGTCTAAATACAGGCATGCACCTATGTAAATATATTTACATATAATGATAGGGGAATAGATCTATGCACATATACTTACATGCTAAGTATAAAGCTAGCAGATGAACTTTGGACCTCTACTCGCATACTCCCTCAACACAAGAATGCTATTCTAATAACCCAGCATTCTGTGATGCTTACCTGCCTGACGTGATCACCAAAGACAAAACGGGTGCATAAGTAAATGTGGTGAAGAAAACTTATGGTGTCTGGCTATCAAAAGATATGGTGCCTGGGGTTTTAAAGTCTTGAAGATAAACTAGTGCTCATCTGGTTGAGAAGGAATTAAGACTACTTAGATGAAGCACACCAGCCTGTGCGACCATGAGTCATTGATGAGATCAGGTTTCAGGCATCAAAACTCAGAAAAAAAATCCTATTGATGGGAATGAGGAAGATGCAGGGTGGAGACTCAAAGACCATCTGTGGACAATTGGACATTTTACAAACAGGTTGTAAGGAAGAAAAGGGCCAGTTAGGGTGCAGCATAGCACCGATGATACGTACAACTTTCCTAAAGCTCTTTAATACTTTCTTTCCCCCATTATCATGATCCCAATTCCATCTTACAAATCCCGCTAGACCAAAGCAAGTATAAGAGTTTGCAACACAGGGAACCCAGGGCAGATAAACCACTCAGGACCAATAAGGAGAGTAAGGATAACAGAAGGGTAGGGGGAAAGTGGGGGGATAAAAGGGGAACCGATCACAATGATCAACATATAACACACATCTCCAGGGGGACGGACAACAGAAAAGTGGGTGAAGGGAGACAATGGATAATGTAAGATATGAAAATAAAAGTAATTTATAAATTATCAAAGGTTCATGAGGAGCTGATATCAAGGACTCAAGTAGAAAGAAAATATTTTGAAAATGATGGCAACATATATACAAAAGTGCTTGACACAATGGATATATATATGGATTGTGATAAGAGCTGTAAGAATCCCCAATAAAATGATTTTTAAAAGAGAGCATATGATGAACAAATTCAAGAATTAGATACAGATATATAGAAAAATGAAGTTGCCAAACATTTCATTTTAGCTAAATATAAAATAAAAAACCTTTACAGTGATAATGTTTCTACTATACTCTCTTGTTAGATAAACAAATTTATGAAAATCCCACCTGATTCATTGATATTAGCATGTTTAAACTTTTTTAAGAACCTAAGACGAGAGTACATTACTACACAGATAAAAGTACACCCAAGATGAGTTTAACTCTCTCCTGTTATCTGACTACCTCATACTTCTTGCTCCGCAATCTATAATTGGCAATGGCATTCTGGTTTCCACCTCTCACCATCCAGGCTTTACCTTTTCATAAACTCCCAAGGTGACAACTGTGTTACTCAGTGTTACTCTTTGCTATTTTTTACTTCCATACCTCAACGGACATACTGGCTTAATTCAACTCAAATACAACAAACGAAGACAAAAACAAGTATTAAAAAATTCTTAACATGAATAAACAACTCCTGGGAACCTACCCTTTACTAAAACTCTATCCAGTAACTCTTTGCTGCCTCTTCTGGCCAGTTTGTGGCTATTGGATGCTTTGGCATCAAGAGCTAGGTCAAAATATATATAAGTACATATTATAATAAATTGTTTTATTGGGGGCTTTTACAGCTCTTATAACAACCCACACACCAATTGTATCAAGCACATTTGTACATTTGTTGCCATCATCATTTTCAAGACATTTTCCTTCTTCTTAGGCCCTTGATATCAGCTTCTCTTTTTTCCCTTCCTTCCCCCTCAAGAAACCTTGATAAATTATAAATTATTATTGTTTTCATAACTTACATTGTGCACAGTCTCCATTCACCCATGTTTCCTGTTGTTCACACCCCTGCGAGGGAGAGGCAGGGAAGGATTATACAATGGTCCTTACAAGTGGTTCCCCCTTTTTCTCCCTTCTCCCCCTCACCTTCTCCCTAACCTCATGGTATTGTTACTCCCATAACTTTTCCTGGGATTATATTTGTCCTGGATTTGTGTGTCGAGAGCTCTTATCTGTGTCAGTGTACATGCTCTGGTCTAGTCAAGTTTGTAAGGTAGAACTGGGGTCATGATAAGTGGGGGGTGGGGAGGAAGCATTAAAGAACTAAAGGAATGTTGCATGTTTTGTCGGTGCTATACAGCACTCTGGCTGACTCGTCTCTTCCTTGTTACCCTTTTATAAGGAGGTATCCAATGGTCTCTAGATGGGCTTTGGGTCTTCACTCTGACCCTACTCGTTTGCAGCGGTATGATTGTTTTGAGTCTTCTGATGCTTGCTACCTGATCCTGTTGCCACCTTGTGATCACACAGGCTGTTGTGCTTCTTCCTTGTGGGCTTTGTTGTGTCCCTGCTAAATGACCCCTTGTTTAACTTCAAGCCTTTATGACCCCAGATGCTATATCTTTTTTTAATTGGCATTATTATTTTTGCTTTTGTTTTGTTTTTTTGGGGGGCATCACTGCCCTCTAGTGGTGGGAGTAGGAGGCCCAGCCTTGCTGCTGGATTTGAACCTCCAACCCAGTGGGCCGCAGTCCTGTGCACAATCATTACGCCACCCAGGCTCAGCTTGGCATTATTATTAAATGGCTATTTATCTATTTATTTATGGCATCACTGCCCTGGTGGGAGTAGGAAACCCAGCCTTGCTCCTGGAGAGCTGCTGCTGGATTTGAACTGTCAACCCTGTGGACCGCAGTCCCACACTCAACCACTATGCCACCAGGGCTCAGCCTGCTATATCTTTTAATAGCTGGGCACCATCATTTTTCTTCAGCACACTAGCTTATACAACCATTTTGTCTTCAGTGATCGTGCAGGGAGAGAAGCGTCACAGAATGGTAGGTTATTAGAATAAAGTGTTTTTACAATGAGGGAGTATTTGAGGAGAGGACTATGTCCACCTGCTTCCTTTTTAGTATATGTGCTGCCGAAGCGAGCACTCCATATGCTTCCTTAATAGTTAACATATAAATATATTACATTGGCCTATGTCCCTACAATTATATATGAATATATTTACATATATACATGCCTATGTTTGTACTTCTATAGATGATTTTTGCCTCTAAGTTCTTTCCTCTGTTTGCTATCATGTTCAAACTTCATTCAGCTCTCAGTAATTTCTCTTGGATACATTGTCCTGGCTTGGACCCCAGGCATTCTTTTCCCTCCTCACCACTGATTTTAGATCACTTGTTGTTCCTTTGTCCCTGGGTTTATTGAGTGCATCCTCCCTTTCCTTCCCCTCCCCTTCTCCACCGTCCCACCATAACTGCTGGTCTGGTTGTTTTCTCTTTGGGATTTTTTAACTTGGGAAAAGGAGGTGAAAAAGAAGCACCTAATAATAGTTCTGGGTCTGTCTCCTGACCCTTATGCATGTTTTGAGATCAATCTGATGAGGTGCCAAGCCCTGCTCTGAGTCTGGAATCTATTTTCGGGATTCCTTGGAGACGTTGTTACTTTGGCTCCCTTTGCTGCTCTGTTGCACTCCTTTTGTGTTTCACACCACTAAGGGGGCAGAGGGTGTCAGACTAGGCACAATTGCTGCACTGTGTCTCCAATGCTGTCCCCTGAACACTGTGGGTCAGTGAAGGGATGTGTGTCTTGTGATGGAGCTGGCCCTATGGCCCTTTCTGTGCTTTGGCTTAATCAAGCAGGAGTGTCATCTTTGGGGCTTGGTAGACCAGGCTGTGGTTTCGTTCTCTCGCTCTCTCCCTCCCTCTTAGTTTGACCCCCTATAATCTCGGCAGACCTGCCACTTTCCCCAGGCTGTTTCTTCAGTACAGTCATCTGAAGTGCAATCTTTGGGGAAGGTGTCAATGTAGCTGGGATTGAGGCTGACCTAGCAGGCCTCTCTTAGTTCGCTGTTTCATGAAGGTATGTTTTATCTTCTAAACTCTTCCCAAAAAAATGAGCCCTAGTGTCACTGTCAGGTAAGGTCAGGACTGCAATCACTACCAATTGTTCCAGCACAGAAAGATAAATCTATCTGCTCTTGAAAGAGCTACAGCCTCAGAAATACATGGTTACTATAAGTTAGAATTGAATAAATGGCAGTGGGTTTGGAATTTTCTGGCTAACCACTCAAAAGCATAGGTTAAAGAGGAAATTATATTTAAGTAATTCATATTTTCTTTTAAATTTAGTTTTCCACTGGGGAGAGCTATCGTTGTACTCATTTTCCCATTAGGTGAGCTTCATGCAACTTGCTTTGAATTAGTGCACCCAGTGGTGTCACTTGGGAAGGTTCTCTTTGGTCAACTTGTTCATAAAAGCAGTTTTGTTCAAACCTCATTTTTTGTGATGCCTGATTTAAGAGAACAGTGTGCAGCTGTGAAATTTTGTTTTCTGCTCAGGAAAAATGTGGCAGAAACTATTGTAATGTTGAACACAGCTTACAAGGACAGCACTATGAGAAAACTTTAAGTGTAAAAGTGATTTTCTCATTTCAGAAAAGATAAAATGTTGATTGATGACCAATCTCATTCTGAGACATCTGTCAACTTCCCAAATGGATGAAAATGTCAACAAAACTCGTGCATTTATGCTCAAAGACCAATGATGGACCATTGAAGAGATGGGGAAGTTATCTGGACTATCTTGGAACTTGGTTTCGCTAATTTTAACAGAAGATTTGGGAATGAAAAGGGTCACACTGCGAAATTTGGGCCTTGGCTTCTGACTGACCAGCAAAAAGTGTATCGAGTGGAAACACACCATGCTTTGAAAGAATAGCTCTAAAACAACCCAAACTATTTTTTCCCAAGGTCATTCCTGGTGATGAGGCATGGTGCTATACTTATGACCCCAAAAGAAAACATTAATCAAGACCTTGGAAGACACCACTGTTACCTGGCCCCAAAACTCAACAAGTGAAATAAAAGATTTGTTTTTTTTAGCTCTTTTTTTTTTAATGTTAGGGAGAAAGAGCATTTGGAGTTCATTTCACCAGGTCAGACTGTTAATCTAACTTTTTAGAGGTTCTGAAAAGGTTGTGCAGCAGTGTGGGACAAAAAAGGCCTGGTTTGCGGCAGATAGAGAAGTGGGATTGTCACCACAACCATGCACCTTCTCATGCAATCCTTTCAGTGCACCAATTTTTAGCAAAAAAGCAGCATGCCTCTCTTACCCCAAGCACCTGACTCACCTGACTTCCCTCTGTATGACTTGTGTTTCCATGAATGCAGATGGACATGAAAGGACAGACATTCGATAATGTAGAAATGGTGAAGAAAAAATAGAGGGAGGTAGTGTCAGCCATCTATCCAAACAGATGAGTTTCAAAAAGTGTTTCCAAGAATGGAATCACAGATTTGAGAAATACATTAAGTGTAATGGAGAGTACTTTGAAGGTGATCAGGTTGTTTTGTAAAAAAAATTTAAATACATAGGTTAAAAATTTTTTTACCCTTCTTTTTTGGGGGTATGGTTACATTTTCATGATCTAAAAACAATGATACTATGTTAATACTATAATAATATTCCTTCTAGAGAAGTCTAACATCTTATTTCTTAGAGAGGACTCAATCCTACATATTGATTTTTTTAATATATCCATTATGAAGAAGAAAGGTGCTTACCTCTGCACACAGCCCAAGCATCTTCATCACATTTCTCACCACTTGTTCTTAATTCAAAAAAATTGTACTCTTCAAGGCTAAGAAGACCATTTCCATCTAAATCAATAGATTCAAATATATCTAATAACGTTGACCTAAATTATAAAAATGAAAATTATTTCTAGGAATATATTTTAAAAGATATATCAAAGACATTAAATAACTTTAGTGAACTATATCATTAAAGTGCCCAAATGTATTTTTGCTATGCAGTAAGAGAAAAACCAAAGTACATAAACATAGTAAGAAATCAATTATTTATTTTTCCCTTCTCTAATTGACTTTCTTCTTCCTTTCTCCAGACAGTCAAATTTTATGGTCTGTTTCTGGAAGTACTACCTAATTTTTAGATTTCATATTTGACCAGGTCTATTCTTAGGCCAGTGCCTAGCAGGGAGGAAGTTGATAAATATCTAATTAAAGTTGACTTAGAGGTCAACCCCAGATCTGTGAATAGATTGTCAATTTCAGATTCCTAATGATGAAGTTGAGTTATTGAATTAGATGTAGGGGCGAGTTAGAGAGTTGGACAAAGGAAAGAGGTGGGAGAACCTGGGGGTAGGAGTGGAGTATGGAATCCTAATATATATCTTATATAGATGGTATAGTTCTAAAAACTTACCTAAATGCCTTTGTAAGAAATAATTCCCCCATTTCATCTCTATATACAAGTTTGGCTTCTTCTATTATTGGCTTTCTTTCTTTCTTCAATTTACAGCCAGTAGTGGAAGGAATTAGCCAGTATATTCCTGGTCCTAGTTCACCAGTCCACCCAAACACCTCCTCTCAAAAAAATTCAAAACAAAATAAACATTTGAAAATAAAATATCTTACAAACTATTTTTATAAATATTGACCAACTCTACTATGAAATGTAGAAATTGCTGAACAATTTAACTAATATTGCCCACTAGCAAAATCCTATAGAAAACGAATCACTGTAGCCATACAGTGATAGGTACTGTCAGCTCAGGCAGGATTTCAAGGAAGATCTGGGACAAAGGATATCAGTACTGCTCTTAGATAGATATTGGCTGTAAGTACAGAATATTAGAAAAATATTTGCACTTTATCAGCTGTACAAAAGCATTCAACTGTAGGCCTCATGACAAATTATGGATAACATTATGAATGGGAATTCCAGACACTTCATTGTACTCATGGGGAATCAATATGTGCATCAAAGGGCAGTCATTTGAACAGTTCATGGCTCAAAAGTGGAAAAGGTATGTAGTAAAGGTGTACCTTGTCCCTTTACTTGCTAATCTGCATACTGAACAAACAATCTGAGAGGCTGGACTCTATGAAGAAAAACATGGCACCAAGATTGGAGGAAGATTCATTTGCCAACTTTCAGTATGCAGATGACACAACTTTGCCAGAAGTAAAGATGGCTTGAAATACTTATTGACAAAAGTAAACAAAAATAACAACTTTTTGTAGGAGCCCCTAATATGACCTTTTGATTAAAAATAAGAAGAAAAAGGAAACCTTGGTGGGGCAGTGGGCGAGGTTAGGCTGCTCATCAAATGCTTAGTAGCTGGAACCCGCCAGTCACTCTGACAGAGAGCACTGAGGCTGTCTGCTCCTGTAAACATTCACAGTCTCAGAAACCCTACGTAAGGTTGTAATGAGTCACAATTGGCAGGATTTTTTCAGTCTATTATGTAACAAATAAATTTACTAAATAGACTACAACTAGATGATGCCCAGTTATTACAACCAGCTTTAATCAGGATTTTAATCAGGATCAATTTTAACCAATTTTAATCAGGATCACAAACAATCGCTGCTAGTCGGAAGGAAGAAAAATGTGCAACAGAATCTCAAATTCGGAGCGGGGGGTGGGGGCAAAAGGAGGGGGGGAGGGTGCGGGGTGGAAACAAAAATCTCAAATTCCTAAAAGATTAAAAAAAACAACCCAAATCCTAGACCAATTAGGCTGGTGTCTGATATTAGAGGCCACCCTGAGACTATCCTGAGTTGGTCTTCAAATCTTAAAACAAAACTAACCCCAAGGTTACTTTGTAGCTAGATTTTTAAAATTGGCTTAAAAAATAATATCGCCAGTAAATGCTGTGCTCTTTTAGAGAATCTCCTGTAAGAGATTAATCAACAATTATTTTAAAACAAAGACGAGAATGTAGAGATGCAGGAAGCTAGATGGATGGAAGCGAGCATCTAGAAAGGAAATAATGATTCACTGCAAAAATGTAACCAACATCACTGAGAAGTCATCATTAATATAAAGACAGGAATGTAAGTGGACAGAGCAACTAGACTTATGGAAACTACTCATTGAGAGGAATAGAACCAAAGTCACTAAAAACTTCTGCAGAAACTGTTGAATGAAAACCTACACCATCAGAGGCAGAGATGCAGCCCCCCCCCCCCCAAAAAAAGAAAGAAAACCTAAACTGCTGTGTAAACCTTTACCAAAAACACAGTAAAATGTTATTTGAGGGGGAAAAAACACAAACCTATAGCTTTCAGTGTGATTAACTGCCTCTATCAATATTGATTATTTTGATTAAATAATCTGTAACAATTTTGGGCAAAGGTGGGGGGGGGGAATGTGGCATAGAATTTCAAATGCCTACGGAGTTCAATTCAATATTAAGATCAAAATCCTCACAACTGTACCAATAGGTAACATCATGATAAAAGGAGAAAGAATTGAAATTGTCAATGAATTTGTATTGCTTTGATCCACAACCAATGCTTATGGACGGAGTCACGAGATCAAAAGGCATTTTATATTAGGTAAATCTGCTGCACAACAACTCTTCAGAGGGCTGAAAATCAAGAGAGTTACTTCAAGGATTAAGATGTGTCTGACTGGGCTGAGCCCCGGTGGCGTAGTGGTTGGCGCGGGACTGCGGCCCACTGGGATGGAGGTTCAATTCCAGCAGTGGGGCTGGGCCTCCTACTCCCATCACCAGAGAGCAGTGATGCCAAAAAAAAAAAAAAAAAAAAGATGTGTCTGACCAAAACCATGGTATTTTCAATTGTCTCACATGCATGTTGAACACTGAATAGGGAAACCAAAGAAGAATCCAGCATTTGAATTGTGGTGCTAGAGAAGAGTCGTGAAAGTGCTGTGAACTGCTAAAAGGACAAAGTGAGCTATGCTGAAAGAAGGAAGGCCAGAGTGTTATTTAGAGATAAGGATGGTAAGACTCAATCTTACATATTTTGGACATGTTGTCAGAAGAAGCCAGTTCCTGGAGAAGGACAGCATGCTGGTAAAGTAAAAGGGCAAGCAAGGAGAAAGGAAGGCCCTCAAGGATGTGGATTGGCTGCAACAATGGGCTGCCGCCTGGGAACAATTATGAGGATGTTCCTGGACCAGGCACTGTCTCATTCTGTTGTGCTTGATGGCATGTAACAACACAATACCAAGGAGGAGTCCAGACTGTCTGACGTCACTGAGGACTGATGACTCCTAAATGATATCCTGAGATAACCTTTAAACCTTAAACCAAAATAACTCCCTGAAGTCATCTTTGAACTGAAAAATACTTTGGTGCTATCTGTAAAGAGCATAGTATTAATATTTTTAAATCATTGATATTAAAGAACATTGATATTTTAAAAACTATCAATATGAGATAAAATTGGCAATAGCAACTAAACATATTATATAGAAAACTTAGAGGCAGTAAGTCTGTTAGTGGGAAGCAATGTGAAAAAGTTGTGTGTGTGTGTGTGTAGAATGGTTACATAGGTGAAAAAATGCAAGCAGAACTGAATTGTACATACGGAGGTTATTGAACTGGAGTATGTTTTTCTGTGTATATTTTCAACAAGACCTTAGCATTTCGTATGGATTATATTTGAATGTGCACAAAAAATATCCTCACACCAATAAACAACATCATGATAAATGAAGAAAAAAATTGGAAGTTGTCAGGAATTCATTCTCCTTAAATCAACAAAGTCCATGGGTGCTAGCAGTCAAGAAATCAAATAACAGAGTGTACTGTAAAGACAGCTTTAGTTTTTCAAAATCAAATATGCCTCTTTGAGAACTAAAATTATTGCCTCATGTGTGTAAAGGTTGGATAATGAAGACAGAAGAATTGATGTATTTGAACTACAGTGTTGGTGAAGAAGAAGCTCAGAACTACCAGCAGGATGAAAAAAATAGTAATTTTGTTTCAGTTAGAAATTGAAGTGAGGATGACAAGACTTCAATTTGCTAATTTTGTACTTGACATCAGGAAAAACAAATTAAAAAAAGGATATCATTTTGGTAAAACGAGGGTGATTCTCACTGACAGATGAACACAATAGCCTCAAACATATCAATGATAATGAAATTGGCCTAGAATTAGGCAAAATTTCATTCTGTTTTACACATGAGTTGCAACTGGCTGGATAGCAACCAACAACACAATCATTTTACCGATCTTTCATAGGTTTCTTTCTTTCTTTTTTCCTTTCATGGGTTTCAAGTTCTTTTGCTTAATGAAAAGTCAAGTATAAGACCACAAGGTGCAATTCTTTATGTATTTGAAAAACAAACACCTAGAACAACATGTAAGAAGCCATAGATATTCATTTTATTTTTTAATTTTTCATGGGGTATCACTGCCCTCTGGTGGGAGTGGGAGCCTTGCTCTTGGAGAGCTGCTTCTGGATTTGAATTGCCAAGCCAGTGGTCCGCAATCCTGCACTCAACCACTACACCACTGGGGCTCAGCCTATTCTTTTTATTTTTATAGATATTCTTTTCATTAAAAATATCATTTTATTGGGGGCTTACACAACTCATCACAATCCATATATCTATCCATTGTGTCAAGCACATTTGTACATATGTTGCCATCATTGTTTTCAAAGCAATTTCTATTTGAGCCCTTGGTATCAACTCATTTGTTCCCTCCCTTTCTGCCTCCCTCCCTCGCTCACGCACCCTTGATAATTTATAAATTATTATAATTCTTTCATGTCTTGCACTGTCCGAAGTCTCCCTTGACCCCCTTGTCTGTTGTCCATCCCCCTGGGAGGGGCTTCTAAGTAATTGTGATTGATTCCCACTTTCTCCCCCCACCTTACCCTTAACCTCCTGGTAGGGAAGCTAGATATATTCTATATCTTCCCCCAAATCTTCAAAATGGCTGTGATACAAGTATCTCTAGTAGGAAACAGAGAACAATATCTCCAGATGATTTTTAATGTAAATTTAATCTCTTAAAAATTATTTTGGGGCTGAGCCCTGGTGGCGTAGTGGTTGTGCGCGGGACCGCGGCCCACTGGGATGGAGGTTCAATTCCGGCTCCCAGGAGCAAAGGCTGGGTGGGCCTCCTACTCCCACCACCTGAGGGCAGTGATGCCTAAAATTAAAAATATATATATATATTTTGTGTGCTATATTTCCCAAATTTAACTCAAATAGTAATGCAATGGGTCTTCAAAAAGTTTGTGGAAGAATTCCCTTATCTGCTATAATTCAATTTTTCCATTAACTTTTTCAAGCTTCTTTGTATTTAATTTGTGAAACAGACCTCGATATAAAATAAGAATCAAATTTATTTTTAAATAGCCTACTACTTGTATGAGGTAACTATATTTCTAAGAGCCCATCTATGTGGACAAAAGCACTGAAATTTCACTAATATTTATGATAATATAGACTATAAAACAAAGTGGCAACATCTCCATAAACCTGCCTGCACAAAACACTTTTCTATCAACTGTTGGATATTTATAATGAATAATGAGATATTTGTATAGGAAAACATTTTATTCTTCTGCCCTAACAAGAAAGCAAAAGGGTTTCTCTCCAGAGACTCCCTAAGAGCTTTTCAGAGTCCAAAGGCTTCCTATAAAACCTAGGGGTTATCTCTGCCAAATATGTTAAATTAAAGCATTTTCTAATAGTGTATAATAGGCATACAAACAGCTATTTGCTTTTCAGACAGACGAGTCCTCAGGACTCTTGTATCCTGAAATTCCCTTTGAAAGCCAGGTACATTTAGGCTATCCTGGGGACTCATATACAACATAAAGTTGTTCCCCTGAATTCTAAACTTAGCCTGTTTCTATGCTAACAAGCCAGAAGAACATAGTCATCCTAAAGTGATTATATCTATTTTGATACAAGACACACACAATCCAATATTATAGAGAGTCATTTCAACAACTAAAGGTTGATCAAATGTACTTTCTGGAAACCATACCTTTTAGATTGGTCAGCTAGAGGCTGATATTCAGGAATTGAAAAATCTGATCTTTCTGCTTTCTAATATATGCCATTCTATCACTTCCTCTTATCTCCACACATAACCTTGAATTTGCCACTGTGGATAGCAAATGGCAAATCTTTCATGGGCACAAAACTCTTTCAGAAAATAATTGTGAAACTAAAAATAAAAACCTCTTGAAAATATGACACATTCCAGATAACTAGAAGCCCATATAGTAAAGAGGCAAATAGAACTCATTCAAACTTTATTACAGGCTTGCTCCAGACTAACATTTTTACACATGCAATCTTATAAGAAAGTCATTTTACCGAAAACAAAATGGGAAAAGCTATTGTTTTCAACAATGCTTTATCTGGAACTTAACTTTGTAGTCAGTTCTGAAGAAGAGTTTAGTCAAAACATTAACTTCTATCATTTTATTTGTTTCTTGCCTATAACTATTCTTGTCTGTTAGGAAGCCTACAATAAAGACTTTTATATAACATTCCATCAGGGAAATGTTTATCTGTCGTGGGCCTATATAAAAATTAAATATGATATAGCAGTAAGCCCTTGAATAGTATTATTCCTGCTGTTGTGTAGCAGATGTATTTTGTAGTCTTCACAAAATAAATAGCCACATTTATGTATCCACCTCACATATCTGGCCTCTGAGTAAATATATAATTAGAAAAGATCAGAACAACCCCATAGGCAACAAATAAAATCATTTAAAAGCATGTCATAATATCAATCTATTTTAAAATCACAGTATCATTCACTGCCGGAGGGCAGTAATCTTGGAGTTCTGGGTTTTTTGCTTTGCAGTAGCAGTATAACTAAGACAAACATCTGATACAACTTTTCCAAAATCTTGAATTGCTTGTGCTTAAAGGGAAAAAGCCACTGGCATGAGTCATTTTTTATTAAATATACCAGAATATGTTCACATGTAAAGCATCGGGGCATTTAGAGAAGAGGAAAGTGAAGAACTAAGACATTGTAAGTGATTTGCCCAATGTCATATGCTTACAATGTCTGAAGATGGGACACTCCAATCAGACTTCAATCCTTAACCAATTTCAACAAGCAAAAAAGTCCCTCGCAATCAATACAACATATGATATGTATATTGCTGAGATCTTGTATATACCCTGATTGGAAGGCAGGACATAGAAGTTTAAAACACAAAAGAAAATAAATATAAGAAAAAATATAATTTCCTCCACACTTGGGTTCATGTTGTATTTTAAATGAAACATTAGAAAATAAATATATGTACTTCTCTATTTCGCAGTTCCGTAAAAGATACCAGCTGCATATTTGCTTGGTCCTCATTCTCTTTGAGAATATACAAAGTGGTATCAATTGATAACCAAGGAGATAGTTTTCCTAGGGGGCAGGAGGAAATAGACACCTTAAAACAAGCAATCATTACTTATTTTTTCCATTCTAAGAAAATGGTAGCTTCTTTTAGAATACACTTTCAGCTTTTATATGCATTATCATAGCATTTGCAATCAGTTATATATCTTTATACAGAATGCTCCTGATAATCACTACATACTCACATTCTGAAAATTATAACTTTTCTTGAACTTAGAAGGCATAGGCTACAAGGCCACCAAGTAGTCTGAAATCCAAGGAGCGGGGCATGCAAGCATGGGTGTGTGACCTGTGTGAGGGAACACGGGAGCAAGAGCTATAGGGCACCATCTGTGTGCTGACAGTGCAACGTTTGGGCAAAACAGCAGCGAAGACCTTTTCTCTCAGCTCGAGATCTCTACATGCCTTTGTGGCAGTCACCTAAGCTGTAGCCAATTCGAGAATTGAGAGTGTAGGGATGGAGTCTAGCCTGTCAATCTGGCGATAGCCAATGAGACCCCTGTGTGGGCATGGTCTTCTCCTGAGAATTCTGGGAAATGTGGAAGTGGAGACACTATCTCTCGGGTCACTTTCTTGGAGACTTTCTACTGACAACACTCACTGCCTGAGAGTCTTGCCTGACAGGGCTACGAGACATCCCTGAGGAGAGGCCACATAGACCTACTCTGATGCAGCAAGAAACCTGGACCTAGGGTAGCCACGTGCAGATTTCTGGCAATGCTGAGATGCTGACAACACCACTGGATCCAAAGATTTTTCTACCCACTGGCTTGTGATCATCCTGCATTTGGCTTCATTGCATGTGTTTCCTGAGTCTGTCAGACATATGGGCTAATATTGGACTTATGACCTTGGACTGGGGGGTTGGGATGTTTTCTCAATGTTCAATTGCTCTTGTATATAAACCTTTTTCTTAGACACATAATAGTTTCTTTCTTTTCTTTAACACATAAGAGTTTCTATGAATCTGTTTCTCTAATCCACCCAGACACATCCTACTTGACCTTTCCATTTGGATTTCTATCTCCCAAACTGGACTCCTCGACTCTCCTAATCCTCTGAAAACAAAGAACATCCCCAACTCACTGCCCATCTATACTCCTCCCCACTTCAATTTATAATGGTCACTACATCCTTCCCATTGCATGGATCAAAAGTCTTTAACTGTTTTATTCATTCACATATCCTTACCGATCCAAAGAAAATTCAACAAGCATCTCCACTTTTACTCCACCATTGCCTATCTGTTAGCTAGGACATCATTTGTTTCCTTAAATATTATAATAGCAGCCTAGGTGGACTCCCTGAGTCCACCTCTGTACCCTTGACTTTATCTTTAACACAGCAACCTAACTGTTCTTGGTAAACCGTGAAGAGAATGTGTTGCTTGTACTCAAAATCCTCTAAAGGAGTAGAGTAAAATGAAGATTGTTCTTACCCTTATCAACAAGAAAATGTAGATAGCTAAGAAATGTATTAATTTTTCTCCAATCAAACAGATGGTTGAGGTTACAGAAAAAGTAAGAGATAGAGTCTTCCAAATAGTAAAGGGACATGAATCGGTTTCTCTGGGGTAAAGTGGGGAAGAGATTCACTCCCACACAAGGGAAAAAAGCTTACTCTATTTTAGAGTTTCACATGTCCAAAATTTTAGAATCACTGTGACCCTCCCCCCACCCCTTACATACACCAGGGAAAGACTGAAAATATGGCCAATAATTATTTACTTTTTGAACCTTCTAATATACTCACTCCTGTTAGAGCTGTCATTATTACTAAATTTCAAATCATGTGATTCTGTTTGTACATGCTACAAGCACATACTGTTGTTTTTGTTGCTGTTGGCATGTTTTAGAGTTACTGATTCTGTCCATTTTTCTGATGTTTTAGCTACAATATTGTAGTAATTAACACTTGTGAATCTGTATGAATAAAGTCTTGAGAATGAAGTAGTAATGAAAGGAAACAAAGGCAAAAAATTGTGAAACACTTCTGCTCATTTACTAATAATGCTGACGTTAATGTTGCAATTCCATGTACAAAGGCTTTACAAAACAATTGTTAGCAGTCATTAATTTAAATATATTAATTACAGCTAAGCAATTTACAACTATATTTATAGCACATATTATTCTATGGTTACAAGTGATAATGAATCACAATCCCTTTTATCCTCTTCGTTTTCTCCTGGCACTTATCACCTCCCACCCTATTTACTACCTATTATGTCTATTTCTCCCACTAGAATTTAACCTCTATAAAAGGAGGGATTTTAGGATCCTTTGTAAGTTAATGTACCCTAAGTACCTAAAATGAGGCCTCACAGGTAATAGGCTGTCAATAAATATTTGTTAAATAAATAAAGAAATTTAATCATAAGAATATGAAGAATAACAATTCTAAGAGATTGAATTTTCAAGGCTTTCTTCATTCTGCTATTTGAAAAATGACTACTGATTAATTGTTACTTAAAAGTGTCAAATATCAAAGGTTGCAGCCATCCTATATATATATATATATATATGTAGTGGAAACTTTCTGAATCTCTTAAGAGAGAAAAGGAATGACAATAGAAAACATTTTTGTAATAGGAAAATGTCTATAACACAGAAAAAAGATCAATTTATAACAACCAATATTAAAATAAGAAAAGCCCCTTTTTATTGACAGCTTTTACTAATTAAAAACATCATTTTAGACAATAAGAAACTACTACGTTTTCTCTAACAGATATATAAAAAAGAGAGTATTACCATGAATGCAAATATCACAGGAATGTCTAAGCTGTATGGCATAGTATTTTGTAGATATTTAAAATTATTTAATTTCACATTCTCCCAAATTAAGCTCCTATAGAATTTTTCTAACATATGTATTTTTACAGTCATGAACAGGAAAAGTTAAGAATGACTTAGCAAATAAAATATAAATTCTAGATCATAAGGAAATCAGGTAATAATATATTCCTACTTTTAAGAATGAAATAAAATTCTTGCCTTAAACTCATATACAAAATAACTCTTGTTTAATAATTAAATATAAATATCTTTTCAAAAAGTCATGTAATTTTAATGTCTAGCTGTAATTACATGATTCAAAAACGCATTTGGAAGATTTAAGCTTAACTTAAGTTATATGTAATATGTGTTTTCCTTAAAGTCTGATAAAAAATATACAACAAAAAGTCTTTCTGCAAAATATACTGTGATATTGCATAGGACTCATCCCTTACTTATACCTTAATAAAACTCTGGTGAAATGATTAATAATTAATATAAAATAATTCCTACAGATGATGATTTAATAATAAAATATAATTTGGGGGTGATTAATATATCTTATCACAATCCATACATTTCTCCAATGTCAAGCACATTTACACATATGCCACCATCATCATTTTCAAAGCATTCTCTTTCCACTTAAGCTCCCGATATCAACTCCCCACTTCTTCCCCTTCCCTCCCGCGCTTGCCCTCTCTCACGAACCCTTGTTAACTTATAGATTTTTGTTTCCATATTTTATATTGCCCTCCATCACCCCCATCCACTTTTCCATTAATCGTCCCCCTGGGAGGGGGGTTCCAGGCTAATCCTTGTGATCCATTTCCCCTTTCTACCCCCCACTCTCTCATAATCCTCCTGGTTATCTCCACTATCCATGTTGACCCTGAGGGGTTTATCTATCCTGGATTACCTGTGTTGTAGGTTCTTATCTGTAGCAGTATGTGCTCTGGTCAAGTTCTATTTGTAAGATAGACTTGAGATTATCATATTGGGGTAAAGGAAGGACCAACGAGTCAGTGGAAAGTTGTGTGCTTCATCAGTGCTATACTGCACCCTGACTGGCTCATCTCTTCCCTGGGACCCCTCTTTGAGGGGATGTTCAATTGTATAATGAGAGGGGAGTAGAACTATGTATTCATATCTATATGTTAAGAATTAAGGTTGCAGATGGACATTGGGTCTTGACTTGGGTACTCCCTTAACACAAGAACACTTTGTTCTAACAATCTGGCATTCTGTGCCGCTCACCTTCCCAACATGATCACTGAAGACAAAATGGGTGCAAAAGCAAATGTGGTGGAGAAAGCTGATGGTGCCTGGCTATCAAAAGATAAAGTGTCTGGGGTCTTAAAGGCTTGAAGATAAACAAGTGGCCATCTAGATGAGAAGCAACAAAGTGCACATGAAAGAAGCATACCAACCTATGTGATCATGAGGTGTAGATGGGATCAGGTATCAGGCATCTAAGACCCAGAATAAAACCATACCCAAGGAGAAGGGGGGAGGAGTGCCACATGGAGTGGAGACCCAATGCTTATCTGTAGATAATTGGATATCACCTTATTTCTTTAAAATGTAACCAAATATGATCTTTACTTAGTTTTCTTCACTAGTACTATCAAATTTCTACAAGTATTTACATATAAGACACAATATGACATTTAAAGAAATAAAGAGAAAATTTTAACTTGCCTTCAACTTGACCCAAGTTTAGTGGCTTAATTGTTATATAAACCATAGACCTCTGAGCTATTTGCATCTTGTAATGATGGCTAATAATTTCACTATCTTCTAAGAAGAAGCAACCTTTTGATTGTGCACATTGCCACTCCTGAAATAAAGAAACATTTTTTCAGTGTTTGTTAAATGCTTTTAGCAATGTATAGCAATAAAGAGACCCCTAAGAAAAATATAAAGAAATATCAGCATAGTCATTGCCCTCAAGGAATTTGAAACCCAAGAGGTAAAAGAAATGGGTACCAGATGATTCAATTGGGGATAGCAAACAGGTATATATTTTTTAAAGAGTTACAATTCCAGACCCTAAATTAATGCCTTATTCATTTGTACAAAATCAAGAAATAATATTTGTCTGACTAACAAGGAAAAGAGGCATTGACATAAACCAAGTAAGCAGCCATGAACTGTCTCTTAAAGGATAGATAGCAAAAAGTCGAAAATGACATAATGGCAGAGAAAGAAAAAGTGAAGTTCATGCTGGTGAAAAGCCAACAAGCCAGGTAAAGAAATAGGCTGCTGCAATAATCAAGGTGAGAATTTGTTTCTAGCACAATAAGAATGAAGAGATAAGTACCATTAAAACTGCTGAAAAGCAAGGCAATTTTGTGTTTAAAAGATAACATATATTGGCAATCAAAATAACTATCTCAAATCCACGTGATCCCTAAAACAATAGACGGAATTAAAGTTTTACCACAGTATGTGTTGATAAATATAAAACAGAATTTCTGAGAAAAATCATTCTACAAGATTGGCTCTTCTATCCCTTCTTGTAGTCCAAATTATTCTGTTTGTGTGGGAGTTCGGATTGAGATGAACTAAAACTTGAAGATAGTACCTTGAGAAAAAAGTAAGGGATTCTTCATTGAATCTCAGGAAAATTAAGCATAAATGTATACAAAAATGCTTTTCACTTGGTCGCTAGTAGGCTTGCATACCTGTAATTTTAGTGCTAATAACTCCCCAAAACAGAATATTAGTGAAGCTTTGAAATTACTTTGTGAAGATTGATTTTGAAGAATTACATGTAAGATGTTTACATAATAAATTCAAAGGTCTAGCAATATTGAAGTAACTATAAATATGAAAAAATGGGAATTAGCTGTATCCCAGTGATACAAAAGTGTTTTTAATCCACCATTGAAAAGAGAAGACCAAACATAACTTTTATGTTTACATTTTTTGGGGGGAGGGCATCACTGCTGTCCGTTGGTGGGAGTAGGAGGCCCAGCCCCACTGCTGGAATTGAACCTCCGTCCCAGTGGGCCGCAGTCCCGCGCACAACCACTACGCCACCGGGGCTCAGGCTTATGTTTACATTTCTAAAGGCTAAATTATCCTAATATATGGTGACATGTCAGCTTTCTATAATACAAGTCATGATATTACTCCCCTAAAAACAAAATACTAATTGAAATTATCTGATTGAAAATTAGAAACTTAAAAAAAAAACAACAGAAAACAGTCCCTATAAGTTAATCCCCATAGACTGATGTGTTTTAATACTGGTCTTATACATAAATCTATTTTTACATTAAAAAAATATCACTATGGGACTCAGCCCCGGTGGCATAGTTGGTTGTGCGCAGGACTGAGGCCCACTGGGATGGAGGTTCATTTCCAGCTCATAGGAGCAAAGGCTAGGCCTCCTACTCCCACCACCAGAGGGCAGTGATGCCTAAAAAAAATATATCACTATGTATTTTTAATAGTGATTTAGGACTTTAAATGACATGGAAAGGATCATTTTCAATAACTTTTCATTGGACCTCTGAAACAAGTTCATATATTCACAACCACATAGATTTAACAAATATAAAAGGTTTTACAACTTGATTTAAGTATACTTTAGGTATCATATGGGTCCCCATATCAAATATGCCATTTTTATTTAAATTGACCAAATTGTACAATTATCCTAAGTCCATTTCAGAATGTTTTTATCACCACAGTGATATCTCTTGAGACTATTTTTCCAAGCCCTGCACTAAAAGCAATCACAAGCTTTCGTGTGCTTTTTAAAAAAAGATTGATTCTCTGGTGAAAAAATCCACATAACCATTGCCGATCAAGTCATATAAATCTTTTTTTTGTTTTGTTTTGTTTTGGGCATCACTGCTCTCCGGTGGAGTAGGAGGCCCAGCCCCACTGCTGGAATTGAACCTCCGTCCCAGTGGGCCGCAGTCCTGCGCACAACCACTACGCCACCGGGGCTCAGCCCAAGTCATATAAATCTTTATTCTTTCTATTTGCTGCACTGACATTGGCCTTTGCAGACCCGTCTTCATTCTGTTCTTCTGTTTCCTGCTCTGTTTTCCTCAGCTCTTTTCTTTTAAATTATTTTATTGGGGGTGCATATAACTCTTTATCACAATCCATACATCCATCTATTGTATCAAGCACATCTGTACATTTGTTGCCATCATCATTCTTAAAACACTTGTTTTCTACTTGAGCCCTTGGTATCAGCTCATTTTCTCCCTCCGTCTCTCACCAACCCTTGAAAATTTATAAACTATTTTTAATTTTTTCATCTCTTACACTGTCCAATGTCTCCCTTTACGCACCTTTCTGCTGTCCATTCACCAGGGAGGGGGTTATATGTAGATCATTATGGTCAGTTTCCCACCTTGCCCTTCCCCTCTTGCTATCACTAGTCTCACTTTTGGTCCTGTGGGGGTCTAGCTGTCCTGGATTCCCTGTGTTTACAGCTCTTATCTAAACCAGTGTACATCCTCTGGGCTAACCGGATTTGTAAGGAAGAATTGGGATCATGATTGTGGGATGGGGAAGGAAGCATTAAAGAACTAGAGGAAAGTTGTATGTTTCATCAGTGCTACACTGACTGGCTCATTTCCTCCCCGTGAACCTTCTATAAGGGGGATGTCCAGCTGCCTACAGAGGGGCTTTGGGTCTCCACTCTGCACTTGCCCTCATTCACCATGATAGGATTTTTTGTTCTTTGATGCCTGATAGCTGATCCTATTGACACCTTGTGATCACACAGGCTGTGCTTCTTCCATGGGGCTTTGTTGCTTCTCAGCTAGATGAGCTTGCTTCTCAGCCGCTTGTTTCTCTTCAAGGCTTTAAGAACCCATACACATCTTTTGATAGCCAGGCACCATCAGCTTTCTTCACATTTGCTTATGCACTCACTTTGTCTTCTATTTTTACATTTTAATTAACACCATTTTGTAGTCTACTTTTTCATTTCATGTCACATGAAATGATTTTTCCAAACTATGCTCAGATTTGTACTCAACTAATGTATTATCTGATATACAATTTTTTTTAAAATTTCACATTTACAGGACATCTATAATTTCTGATCATTAGAATAATGCTAAAATGCTAAAATAATGCTATTCTGTATATACTCTTTTCAAATGGTTTATTTCCTTAAGAACAACTTCTAGGCTAAAAGTATATATACTTAATACTATAAACATGTTTTCCCATATTAGCTTATAAAACTGTTGTGTCAATTTTACACTACCACCAATCCATGTGTAAGAATCTTACCCTTGCCATTGGTTGCTTGGTAGAAATAAATTAGATAGTGAACATAAAGTAATTTCTTAAGCAAGAGATGGAATGTTCATTATGGCATTCAAAATTTCAGTGTGCTGGGAATATTTCATAATAAAAACTGATAATAAGAGTTTTGCACTAATTTGAGCTTCTCTGATTACTATGAAAGTTGAAAATATTCCCCATGTGCTTATTATGTTCATTTTTTGTAGTGTGACAATCTATTTGTATCCTAGCCTTATAAATCTATTGAAGGCATGGACTTTTTCTTATGAAATTTAACAAATTCCTTGACTATCTTAGATAATAGTCACTTTTATAAGTTTTGATGCATGTATTTCCAAGTTTTGTTACTTTTCAACTTAGGTTTTCCATTTTCATATCCATCTTTTCTCTAAAGACTTCATGGACTAAATTTTAATATTTTACCACTATTGCAGAGCAATTAAGGAGCCATGGTTGTGCTGAGAGTTAAGCATCGTGCTGGTAATGGCAAAGTTGGCAGTTCAAACCCACCAGCTGTTCTGTGGGAGAAAAATAAGGCTCTGATTTTGTAAAAAGATATATATCTAGGGCTGAGCCCTGGTGGCTTAGTGGTTGTGCGCGGGACTGTGGCCCACTGGGACGGAGGTTCGATTCCAGCAGTGGGGCTGGGCCTCCTCCTCCCACCGCCGGAGAGCAGTGATGCCCCTCCCCCCCCCAAAAAATAAAATATATATAGTCTCAGAAACCCTCTATAGCAGTGGTTCTCAACCTTCCTAATGCTGCGACCTTCCTCATGCTGTGGTGACCCCCAACCATTAAATTATTTTTATTGCTACTTCATAACTTTAATTTTGCCACTGTCATGAATCGTAAAGTAATATCTGCTATGCAGGATGTATTTTCATTGTTACAAATTGAACATAATTAAAACAGTGATTAAACACAAAAAATATGTAATTATATATTGTGAGATATTTATGTCTTTTTGGATGGTCTTAGGCGACCCCTGTGAAAAGGTCATTTGACCCCAAAGGGGACGAGACCCACAGGTTGAGAACTGCTGCTCTACAGGGCTGCTATGAAGTGCGAACAACTTACTAATGATGGGTTGGCCTTTGGGAGAACAATTCTACTCACTTTCAGTCAGTAATTAACTCTATACACTGCCACCCTTGGAGATATCTAAAATATGTATAGTTCTAAAAAATTAATATGTGCCCAATACTTTATTGAAATCAATCTTCACAAGTATATTGTCCATAACAGATATGTCATATATTCCAGTAATGTTTTTATGAGGTAGTACAGGGTAAGTATAGTCATTTTTTGCAGTATGCAGAAGATACACAGATTCATACGATTTACAAGGAATTTATAGAAATATTGGGTCTACATGTTCAAGGCTTTTAGATTAATGCTTTAACAATTAGATTGTGTTTCTAAAATAAAACTCAAAGTATTAAATTTAAAAAAATTATTAAATCTCTATAACACAACGAGGTTCAAACTTGGGCTTGAGTCATAACTATTAATGCTGTGCAAGGGTACATACTAAACTTTATACAGTTTCCTGTTAATCTCTTACTTGGGAACACACATGGCCTAGTGATAGATGCTGGCATCATCTCAGAGCCAATTGCTCTTACATAATCAACATGAACTTGGTCCACTGTGACTGCCAAAAGGAAGATAAACTCACACAGCATTTAGACAAGTGATTTTTTTGATAGCTTGATACATTCTGGTGTAAAATGAAAGACGCATAATCTGCTTTCCTTTTAATTAATTCAGATTATAACATAAGATGAAATTTCACCTAATAAATTTAGGAATATTTTTATACCATCTAGGATGGTAAAAAATAACTTGGAATGACAAAATCTCAAGGATAGAAAAGGAATCTAAAAACCTTTCTCTTGTGGTTGATGGAAATTCACTCACGGCCACTGACACACACCAACACTAGAGGACAGGAGAGAGCTGCCCTTGTGAGTCCCTGGGATTGCCACTATCTACAGTGGTGGAGAGCCTCACTTTTCTCCCTGAGGAAGGGCTGGTGGCTCCCATCTGCTGACCTTGTGGTTCGCAGCCTAACGAGGAAACTTAGAAAATTAAAACATGATATGCTCAAATGCATCTTTTATTAAATACAGAACTAGATCTAAACCTGGAGCTCCTTATTTTCCAGTATATCATGGATGAGTATTCAAGCTTTGCTCTCTTTTTCCACTGAAACATCTGTCACAGACTTTAAAGAAGTCCGTTTTTAAAAAGAATCTGTATGTAAGAAGACTCTTAATATGGACTATGCCATGAACGTACATGAGATTTCTTTATTAAACTTAGTTGGGAAACAAATTCAACAACATTTTTATTCTAAGTTTTTCCTAAGGTTCCATTGTGGATATTAATGTCAAAGGAACTATAATTTTTTTTTGAAACACAGTCAACCTGCATGCTATAATACTATCCAAGGGTATCTAAAGCTTGGAAGTAAAACAACTATTTAAAAAACAACAAATAGAACGACTATTTAAAAATAGAATTTTTTTTTGCAGCAAGTGTACAATACTGCTTGACGTAGTTGAACTACGATGTTTGAATTAGCTCCTAATAAAATGGCTTGGGGAGGGCTGAGCCCCGGTGGAGTAGTGGTTGTGCGCGGGACTGCGGCCCACTGGGACGGAGGTTCAATTCCAGCAGTGGGGCTGGGCATCCTACTCCCACCACCGGAGAGCAGTGATGCCCCCCAAAAAAAAAAACTTTAAAAAAATAAAATGGCTTGGGGAAAAAAAAACAGGTGTCATAACATTTAAAAACAATAACAAAAAGTTACAAAAATATTTTTAAACTGGAAAGGATCACATTACTTATATGAGCCAAACTTTACATCAGTTTGCTTTGAATACTAAATACTATAATTTATAGCTTGTTATTTAAAAGAACATTTGATGTCTTCAAACTTGTCAGAGCTATCAAATAGAAAAAGCTTATTTAACCTAAAATTCTTTTGAAAACAAATAGACTTTCAATTATACAACACTTTCTCTTGAGGATATAGACTATATTATTATGAAATAAAGGGAAAAAGTACTGACAACTTATTAGACTCCTTCAAATAAATAGATTTGAAAATATTAACTCAATATTATACCATGAGCAAAATTAAATAAGGTAGCTTTTAAATTTTAATTCCCAGAATGATAGAGTCCCAGAATGATATAATTGTCAACAATATAAAGCACACACTAAATAGTAAGATTGCAATGCTTGTATAGTGCATAAGGTGGTGCTATGTTCTACTACTTCAGGACAGTACTTATAAGCTCAAACTCAACTGCTAATTCATTTACTTTTCACATAGAAAATTTATTTACTTTCATTCATAATATACAAGGAAATGTTGAAAGGCACAACTATAATAAGATAATAAGGTAACCATTTGTTGTTAAATATAATAAAGCTACATCTTCACTATACATCTGTACTATACATTTTAGTATGCTATAGTGAATGTGATATGGATTGACATATGAGGTCTGTATAATAATAAAATTAAAAACAAGGCAAAATTACTAGAATGTACATGCCATAGATTAGTCAAAGGAGAAGCCTATACATCACCCTCATCATCACTATTGTCACTTATAAAATAAGAATATTCTATATCACACAATTTATAAAACTATTTGCTTTCCAGTATGCTGTTCAGGTATGGAGGTAAGGAGACAATTATTGAATCTTTTTTATTATATAATTATAAGCCATACATACTTAAAAATAAAAGGTTAAATAGATTACCTATAAAGATAAAACACAATTTAATTGATGGATTGAATTGATCAATATTTTGAAAATGTGAGAAATTTTTGAAACAAAATTTTTATTTGAAGTTGTCCCAAAAAGTAATGGAAGCTTACTACTCTTTGGTGTTTGAAATGTCTATATGTATAGAGATGTCTAGATACAATGTAGATATTATATAAGGTATACATGTGAACCAGGTATGCAAGTATGTTCTAAGTCGAAATCTGGATAAAAGTAGCATTACATCTCTAAAGCTTACAACTCATAGTTTGGAGCTTTCTCTAATTTTACTCATGTCTGGATTTAGCTGTTCTCGTAAAAGAAAATTGCTGGCTTTCCCTGTACAATAGAGAATGTACACAAAGGCATAGAATTAAAGATTTAAAAATATATATAGTACCTCTTTTCTATAAACCCTTTAGCCCTTTACTTGTATAGCCCCGGAATTTTCTCCTGCAACTCAGTTTCTTGATCAAGTGTATTGATTTGCAGTTTAATCTCTGACTTACTTTTTCCCATTAAAATAATTTTCTTTTTTCTGAAAAGGTTCTTCTATCTCCTAATTCCATACTTCTTTATTTCAAACAAAATTGAGGTACCCAAACATATTTAAAATTAACTCAAAGTGGGCTGAGCCCTGGTGGCATAGTGGTTGTGGGCGGGACTGCGGCCCACTGGGATGGAGGTTCAATTTCAGCTACACAGGAGCAAAGGCTGAGCCTCCTACTCCCACCACCAGAGGACAGTGATGCCCAAAAAGAAAACCAAAAAAAACCCCAAAAAAACCCAAAACCAAGTTAAAGTATCTGAGGAACATTAACATATAAATCCTTTTAGTAATTTACTCTGTCAATCTCAAATTAATTATATAGTAACACTATCTATAAATAAATAATTATCAGGATTATTATGAAACTTATAAAAATGATAAATGTTATTAAATTTACAACAATATGCCTTCAAAGTAATATGTAAACAAAGAACTAAATCCTGGTCAGTAACAAAAAAGTTCTAAGTTTAAAAAAAACTCATTGTAGTTCATCTATGAACTACCAGATGATAAGCAACAGTCACCAATATCAAAGTTAATAGGATTTGATAAGGTATAAATTTAATTACATGTAAGAAGTTAGATAAGATATGCAGGGCTATAGACTATTTCCAAAATATAAGAACTTTTATCAGTTATAGAAAGTTTTTAAACTGATAGGATGTCATCTGTTTTTAATCACTTCTTTCAAACCCTTTATCTAATTTCCAGTTATCATTACCCCTATGTGCTTTCCTTGGTGCCATCAATGCAAAACCTAAGTTATCTATTCTGATACATCCCCACCAGGCTAATTTTGGCACTATTAGACTTGTCCTTCCTTACTGAGGCTGAATCCATCACTTTGGATTTGTGTAACTCTACCTGTCGCTCAGATACATTATCTAAGTTGAGGCTTTTAATAAAATATACAATACACAATGTAATAGTAGAATTGTATTTACTTACAATAGTTTTTTAAACTATTTGTTCATCATTTCATTCCCATTAAAACTTTTTAGTTGTCGCTTAGTCTGGCAATCATATTAACAACACTGTAATTTATTAAAGCAAATTATATGTATTTGGTACTGTGAGAAAAGCTTTAAATATGTTATATGATTTAAACCTTTCAAAAACACACTAAATAGTGTGTAGCACAAGGGGTCATTTAAATATTTGAAATAAAATACTATGGTATGTTACCTTAGTAAATCAAATGAAAAATTTTATTTCTTCATTCAAGCTCTACATTCTGCTGTCAGTAAAATAGTTGACATATAGTACCTGCTTAAATACTTACTGACTCAAAATAGATACAGGCATTGTAATGGGTATGGGTCTAATTTACTTGAGTACAAACAGAGGAAAAGCCTTAATATAACCCATACTAATATTTATCTCTCTTTAACTGTCCAGCATATTTATTATGTTTATTTACTCTTTTGAATAACAGAAACATAATTATTGAATGGAATTAATAAGTCCATTGTATTAGCATTTAGTTTAATTGCAAAATATAAAAAGTTTCCATTGGTGGAGAATAATATTGTTGGGACACTCAATATTGTGTATGAACATGTTGGAAATGCACACCAAATTGCTTAGGGTGTATAGATTCCTAAACAGTCTGAACAAAATTCCTTGGAGATAATGTTTTAAAATTTTAATATAGAACAAATGTCACTGTCTAGCAATTTAAAGATATAAGGGACTTCAGAGTTCAATAACAAATACAGAGTTGTTATTTGAAACAAAAATGTAGCTCTTGAGGACAATCAGTTCAGTTTTCTAACAGCAGTTATAGTATGTGGTCATAACCATTTTTCCCCCTTTTACAGAGGTCTCTAGGTGCACATTTTTAATGTATCCTAGCAGTTTCCAGTTAATGTTTTATATTTATGTAGCTATTATTTTCTGTTGAAAGAAAACTAGTAAAGGTTGAGTCTAGAAAGGGAAAACAAAGGAAGAAGATCAATATTAACACTCTACAAATATTGACTTAGCAAAGTGACTTTGTTGTCTTTTTCTCATAGGAATTGATATTGAATGAATGATTTATTTTTAAGAAACACCAATAGCAAGTATTTGTTAAGCAAAAAAAATTTTCTGGCCAGTGAATATAATTATATAATTTAATTATCATGCTCCCAAATTTATTTTTAAACTGAAAACCTTGAAATATTATTTGCTTTTACTTTCAAGTATTACTACTGGCTTACAAGTATAAATGCTGCAAACCAACAGAAAAATCTCAAAGAATTACTTCACACACTTTACTATGGCTCTTGGTAGACACTAAAAAGGTATTAATAATCAATAGAATTTTTTCCAGAAAAAGTCCTATCTATTGCCTTAAAGTGCCATACCTTTAGTGAGTTTGGCTCGGTTAACTTTGCGCTTCGGTTACTATTACCCATAGTAATTGTGAAGGAAACAGATGCTTTGGACTTTCTAGTTGTTGACAGTAAAGGACTCCTGGCATCACCTGTAATAAGCAACAGTTATTTGGTCTCATACTATGAAAGCTGTCAATAAGAATTCTGTTTCTAAGGGCTGAGCCCTGGTGGCATAGTGTTTGTGCGCGGGACTGCGGCCCACTGGCTTGGAGGTTCAAATCCAGCAGCAGCTCTCCAGGAGCAAGGCTGGGCCTCCCACTCCCACCAGAGAGCAGTGATGCCAAAAAAGAAACTAAAAAAAAAAAAGAATTCTGTTTCTAAACACAGTATAGTAAGAAGGGTCTATGTATTAATTTTGTTCTTCTCATTTTCCCTATTGAAGTGAAGTTCTATATTTATCAAGCTTTAATACTTCCTAATTTATGGGTTACTGATAATAAAATTCCTTACTTGAGTATGTCACAGTTCAGTCTGAAACTTTGGTTTTTAATAAAATATAATGAGCACAGTCAAGTTACATACCTCAATAAAATTTTACTTCATAGATCTTTATAGCTTAGAGAGTCTAAAAAACTGTAGCAAACAAAAGAATTCTCATTTATTATTGAAAAGATGAAAATCTATCTGGGTATGACTCTCCGCTCCTGATCAAGAAATTCCTCGTGCTACATGTAAATACCTTTACTTGAGAATGTTTCCGGCTCCGTCTTTCTCGGGATTCTAGGCGACGGTTTTGGTGCTGGGGATGGGTCCCTTCCAGGGGAGCTTTCAATGTGGCTTCCAAACTGTTGACGTCTTCGTTTACTGTCAACCTCCAGCTTTTCTAATGTACTCTTGAGGCACTGCTCATTGGTTGTCATATATAATTTACAAAACTATAAGAAATATAAAAAAGTAGTCCAGTGGGTACAACACTCAATCATACAATGGGGAGGAGGAGAAGACAAATGCACATTAGTAGGCAGGGATAGATTGAGAGATGGAATATATTTCCTACTGACTGGGCTACTCATTTTATTTTCTTGAATCAGATTGACCACCCTCAAATGACCTAGTGAAATGTAGCCATGATTCAATGAGGAGGTCATACTCTTGAGTAAAAATAAAATGTTACAAAAGGAAAAGTGATTTATTACTTTTTTGACGTGTATAGACTTCAAGTCTTGTTCTAAATATTTTTTCCCACCCCAGAAAAGTACATTTCTAAGAATTTCTGAATGGGGCTATGCTTTAACTTTGTTATACTGGTTTTAGTGTAATTATGTCAGATTATATTTGTGGGCATAGAGAGATTAATTTAAGTACAATCAAGTACAATATATAAGCATACCATTATCAATATTAAAAAGACAGTTTCCTTTAAAATTTGTTTTCATACATTGTATGCAAATTTACTGTAGAGTTATGTACCTTGATATAATTAAACTTGCCATCAGCATTTAAATCAGCCAAATTTATTATGGCATTTACTTCTTCCTGGGTCATCTTTTCACCTCTCTGAAAAAATAAAGTTAGTTTGTCATTTTGTTATTCATGTGACTAGCAAAAATACATTTTCATCTTTTCTACAATTTTATAATTTTCTACAAATTTATTGATTGTAAATCTCAGTGAATAATATACCAAGAATGCAACTGCTATATAAAACAAAAATTCGAACCTTTTTCAATTTTCTGCAAGCGCACTGAAATTCAAGTCATTAAATTTCAAGACGTTCAATTATAAACATATGTACACACACACATACATATATAAATGCTATATTTATTAACAATGTACCAAGAAACAGAATGGATTCCTAATCTGATTTACACTTTGCCTTTCATTGATCACATAGGGACCTATCAAAAAGAATTGTGGGCAGGAAAGAAGTCATAGGAGCACAAGGAAATTGCAACCTGAGTCCCATTTTATACTTTTCCTCCTATCAAGCACCTTCTATCCAGAAATACTTTATAATCAACATATATGTAATTCAGTTTCACCTGCTAATAAAATAATGTTTTTAACATATAAAACATTTAATTTTTATTTTTAAAGCTTTATTAGTACTTCATCCATGTCATGCAATTCAGTAATTTGATCATATCAAGAAGGGTTATATAATTATCACCACATTTAATTCTGCAACATTTTATTCTTCCTTGTATCCCTTGTTATTCATGTTAATATAATTATTTTTAATGTGGACTTTAGAAGTAGCCAAAGTTAGTCTCCAAGTTATTTTACAAAATATGTATAAAATAAAACGGTTTCTAGATCTTACCTTTGTTAGAATTTTATAAAGGTCAGTGTGCAAAATATAGCCATCATCATTTACATCTAGCATCTTAAATGATTTTAGAAGTCCTGTTTTTGAAATAGACTTTTCCTTCCTTAAAATTACACAAAAATCATCAAAATTCAGTTTGGAAGTTTGAGGAGTCCAATATTTATTGACAGTCTTTTGGGTCGGATTTCTTCCAGCATATTGAAGAGCTGTCCAATGAAAAAGTATTATTTGTTATAGTAACACTTGGATTGCTATTAAAGTCATTTTTTCTTTAATTAATATATGATATTAAATCTTGCTACACATATCATACATTACCTTTGATGATACCAGTATATTCCTAACTTTCAAAAAGAAAAATATGTGTATCACTAGCTAAAGATTTCTGACTTAATTTTAGTTAAATAAGATAGTTTCTTTAAAGTGTGATATTTATGTTCTCAGCCTACATGGTTTAATGACTGCTATTATCTGTTTTACCTCTTAAGAATTCTAGAGAGGACTGAGCCCCGGTGGCGGAGTGGCTGTGTGCGGGACTGCGGCCCACTGGGACGGAGGTTCAATTCCAGCAGTGGGGCTGGGCCTCCTACTCCCACCACCGGAGAGCAGTGATGCCAAAAAAAAAAAAAAAAAGAATTCTAGAGAGAGAAGAATATAAAAAATATTCATTAACCTAATTTTTACTTACACAAATAATTTCTACACAAATTATTCAGTGATTATAGTTTTCACAATGTGCCATCAATCTAATTCATTCAATTCTGATTGTACCATTTGTTCCACTCTAGTTTTCCTGCTGTAACATCTAATCTTTGCTTTACAGTAATTTCTGATAATTTCAACTTCCAGAGTTGACTTTTATTTATTTGTTTTTTAAGTATATGTGCCGCCAAAGCAAACACTTGACTTTTATTTTTTAAAAGAAGTTGGTTAATCTACCCAGGACCTTCTAATGGAACCTTTTCAGACTACGGTACTTAGTTGTGGTGGATGAGAGAGTGCAGGATTGTTGAATATAAAACTGATTATCTGCTCTATAAACAATCACCTAAATCACAATAAAAGGTTTTTTTAAATATAAAAATAGGATCGTTACTCATGATTGCTTTTTTACAAGCTAATCTGTTACTTTGCAAAAATGTGATCTCAAGGAATAATTTAGGCTTAGAGTCTAAAGACTACCTCATGGCTGTTGCATCAGGGATTCCTTTTGTTTCAACCAATTCATTATATCTGTACTGTTTAAGAAGGTGAATCTGTTGCAGTTTTTCCATTCTATCAGTATCCATCTATGTAGACTTGATTAAAATGGTCAGTAGTGCTAACTGGGCATCACTTAGTTCTTCTGGTCTCAGGATAAACTATTTATGTAGATTAGTCTTCTGGAATAGTTTCTTCTTTGAATTTTTGGTTTCCTTTTTTTATTGTTGCTGTTGTTCCAGACAAATCACCTAATTACTTTGTAAATAAAAGCCTCAATTCTGGCTTTATTAATGCTTGCATGAGGAAATTTTTAGTGTGAGGATACTCATGTTAAGATGGGCATGGTATCTGAAATGTTCATCAGTGCTTTGCAGTAGGCTTTTAATAAGATTAGTCATGTTCGAAACATAAAACATATGCACAAAAACATATCCATTTGCAACTTGCGATTAGACCCAGCTAAAAATCTAGAATGTCAATATACTTTGAGAGAAGACTATCATAGCGGTGGAGGGAGCAAATTACTCTCATTTTAGCCAAAACTCTTAAAAATAACCCTATAGCCTACTTTAAAAACCATATATTTTATATATGAAAGGCTAAGAGTTACGATGTGGAAAAGGCTGTGTATATTTGCATATGTCATGTCACACTAAAAACCTAATAGTTTTAAACAACTTTAAATATTTTACACAGTTGGATAGCAGTAATCTGTTAATTCACAAATAAATGAATCTGCATATTAAGGATAATATGTATAAAGAAAAACATGGCTGAATTCTAAATGAACCAATGACACATTTTCTAAAAACCACAGAGTTAACAGAATCTTAAGTATTAAAACTATTCTGAACTTGAACCTTGGTGGTGTTGTTGATTAGATGTTGGGATATTAATTACAAGGCTAGCAGTTCAAATTTACCAGTTGTAAGGATCTGTAATCTCAGAAACTCTATATTGAACACAAATCAACTCATTGGCAGTGGGTTGGGGTATTTTGATTGCTTGTTTGTTTTAGAGGCATCCTAAACTGTGCTACCAAATTCCATTGTATATGTAACATTGTATATTTAATACTGCCAACTATTTGAGGTAGGATTTCTCTGACTCTCGACATCAAATCAACACTAATAAGGGCAATCCTATAATTTAATGTATTAAGGGGTAACAAATATAAAAAACATTTAGCTAAAGAAATATTCACAAGGAAATAAAAATCTAGATCAGAGTAATAAATACAGGTGATACTAGTCAGAGATTTTGAACCTTCATTGTATACACACTAGTACAGGGGGAATTTTTTCAGAGACACAAAACTTCCTGGATCCTAAAGAAATGTATCATCTGAATAATAAATCCATAAGTGAAGTATGAAATTTATCTCTCATGACATATGTATTAGAGTCTGCAGCTTAAAACATATTTTGTTATCCTCCAAATTATGCTAGTTCAGTATATCTAGATAACTTACAGATTCTCTTACAGAAACAAGAACAAAAGATCATCTAGAGGTGGCTTTCAGAGCTAACAGAAGCAGAAACTATATAAACTGCAATCTTCTAGTAACCTGGAAAGGAGCCCTGGCAGTGTTATGGCTGATTATGCATTAGGCTGCTCACCACTGGTCAGCAGCTTGAAACCACTCCTGTTCCTTGGGGAAAAGACACGGTTTTCTCCTCCTGTAAGAGTTAACAGGCGGCTGAGCCCCGGTGGCGTAGTGGTTGTGCGCGGGACTGCGGCCCACTGGGATGGAGGTTCGATTGCAGCTCCACGGAGCAAAGGCTGGGCCTCCTACTCCCACTACCTGAGGGCAGTGATGCCCCCCCCCCCCCCCCCCCAAAAAAAAAAAAGAGTTAACAGGCTTGGAAATCCACAGGAGCAGTTTTACTCTCCCTGTATGGTTGCTAATAGAATTAATTTGATGGCAGTGATTTTGTTGTTTATTCACCTAGAGAGCCTTGGTGGAACTTTCTGGCAATGAAATAGGTATAGCAAGTTCTCCCCCACCAAAAGATTATCTTGGATGTAAACCAATGTTCTGATTATCAAGTTTTCCTAGGAATACAAGATAAATATTTGTCATCCCTTATTGATCTGGTAAGAGAATCAAGGAAAAGGAATATGTGCTTTAATATTCCGTATCCAGACAACCCTTAGACTGTCAAAGGTAGCAAAACAAATAGGACCTAAATAAAGTTGTTATTCAAAGGTCACATAATGTTGGGGGGAAAAAAGGAGCGGGAAAAAAGGAGCTTGTATCAAGGGCTCAAGGAGAAAGTATTTGGAAATGAAGATGGCAACATGTGTACAAATATGCTTGCTACAAATGATATCTGGAATGTTATAAAAGCTGCAAGAGCCCCCAATAAAATCATTGAGGAAAAAAATTCTACAAGTGATAGTTTAGCATACACTTGTGGCTATCTTCTTTTTTTGGGGGGGGGGGCACCACTGTCTTTGGTGGTCGTGGGTGCTACCCAGTGCTACTCCTGAGAGCCACCGCTGGATTTGAACCGCCAAGCCTGTGGGCCGCAGTCCCACACTCAACCACTTATGCCACCAGGGCTCAGCCCCTGTGGCTAGCTTCTATATCAAAGAAAATAATGTTTTTAAAAATATGATGCTAATTACAGAAGAGTAACTTTCTCAGAATAAAATTAATTTTTCCAACACTTATAGTCTAAGTAGACATTTCCTATACATAAGAATTTGGTACATTCTAAGAACTACAAACTTGACTGTAATCTTTTTTTTTGGGGGGGGGCATCACAGCTCTCCGGTGGTGGGAGTAGGAGGCCCAGCCCCACTGCTGGAATTGAACCTCCGTCCCAGTGGGCCAGTCCCACGCACAACCACTATGCCACCGGGGCTCAGCTGACTTTAATCTTTAGATGTAAAATTAACTGAATTCGATTACGAAGGATTTTGAAGACAGTCAAAACATGTAACTATACATGTTCAAAATTTGACACCAAAATACTGATCTTTTTGCCAGGATTTACTGTAGACTTTGACATGAGCCTATATCACTTGTATTATTTATAAATCGGGGGTTGGAGCTAAGTGGGAAGTAACTTTCAAGCTCTGATAATGGTGTTGCACTATTCAACCTTGAAATGGAAACGTCAGAGCATGTGAAATGTACATAAGTGGCTGAAAGATATAGATGAAAGACAGAATAGTAAGAAAGAGATGTCACTGGTTCACACTACTTTTTGAAAATCTAGGTCATAGGCTCCTGAGCTTATTTGGTCTACAACCCCTTTTTCAGAAAAAAAAAAAAAATTACTCAACACATTCTGGCAATTAAAAACTTTTGGGATCTGCATTCACAGCCTCCCAGATCGTTCAGCTCTTCCTGGGGACTACATTGCCCCCTTTGGGAAACCCTCATCTGGGTGACTCAGAATCACTACAATGCTACAAGAAGTATAAAACACTAAAGAAACAAACATTTCATTATTATTCTATAAAAACCACCACAAGCCGAGCACTTATAATTCTATTATGCTGTAGTTCAACTTTTGTAAGAATTTTTGAAGGCCCCTCATACATACTTTGTATCTGTGTGCATCATACATTTTATCTGTGTTGTGTGTGTGTGAATTACAAACTAAATGATAGATGACAGAATGTGAAATTTAAAACTTTAAATTATTTCAGAAATAGTAAATTATTCAGAATTTTAATAAATTTGTTCTAGTTAGTACATATGAAACACAAATACTTAAAATTAAATGTTTTATTAATTCTAAAATGATATAAATCAAAGTAGAAATAAACTTTGATATAAATCAAAATAGAATAATTTAAAAATCACTTTAATCATGTGCATTAGCATTGAAACTATTAAAACAAACCACTGCCATCGTGTGCGTTCTCACTCATAGTGATCCTATATAGAACTTCTGAGATTGTAAATCTTTATGGAAGCAAACAGCTTCATAATTCTCCAGTTGAGTAGCTAGTGGTTAGCAGCCCAACACTTAATACTTTTTATTTAGGCATTAAATGCAGTTAATATTTTCACTTCCCATAAAGATCTTGTTGAGTACAAACCCAACGCATTGTTGCAAAAAAAAAAATGCACAAGTTAAATAAACTGATTTAAAAATTGGCAAAGAAAGTTTTATTGGTATAAAGTTACTAGATTTAATGAAACTGACTAGTCAATAGTATCTGGTATTGTGCTGGTACAGTAGGGGTAAGTGTTAGGCTGCTAACCTCCCCACCAGCCCCTCTATAGAAGGAAGACTAAATTGTCTTCTCCCATAAAGATTTACAATTTCAGAAATCCAAAAGAGTTCTACTCTAATAGGGTTGCTATCGGGAAGAGGTTGCTATGGCAGTGCTTCAAGCTAATGACCAAAAGGAATCCAGAGAGAACATTGGTTAAAGTGCTCAATTGTAAACCAAAAAATCAGCAATTTGAACCCACTATTCTCCGAGTGCAAAAGATGCGGCAGTCTCCTTCTCTAAAGATTTATAGCCTTGGAAACTATGTGGCAGTTTGATTATATCTTTAGGGTTCCTATGAATTAGAATTACTTAAATGCAAGTGTTTGATTTTGGATTAAAGACCAAAGTTAATATACTTGCCAAGTACCAAATAGAGTGGTTTTAGGAACTTTGCAAACAAAGCAATGTTGAGAGAAGCGATACGGAGAGAAGCAATAAAGACCACACACCACATTTGCACTTAACTCCTAATTCTTTCCCGAGCAAGCTATTTCTTACGTTTTAATGACAAGTAACTCACATCTCATATAGCCCGATAGTTTAAACATTCTAAGAAGAGTTGTACAATCGTCACTACTATTAATTTTAGAAGCTTCCTCTTCTTTTTGCTCATTATTAACTCCTCACGAACAACCCATTTTTATGTATCATTTACATTTTCCCGAGTGTAGGTCAAATTAAGACTAGTCATCTAGTATCAATACCTTTTAATTTTATTATTATAAACTTAAAACTACCAAAATGGAAAAAAAATAAGCCAATAATTGGTCGATCTAATGTGTATTCAGAGTGAAGGTTCTATTGCGAGTCTTCTAGAATATGAAATTACTTACAGTGGAACAACAGTTCAGTGGAACAACAATTGCTCAAGCTTCACTAAGAAAATGGAAGGATGCAGCAAGTTTTCCTGATACACTAACTTTCAAAGAGTAAGAAAATACAGAAGCTTTAAAACTTACCTAAATAAAGTTGATCTTTAGAAATAATGTTCTCTAAGCTGCTCTTGAAAACTGTTAGGTAAGCAGCTCTGCAATTCATGTAAAATATCTCCTCTTCAGTTAATGGAAATTTCTTTGTTCGAGAACTCTCTGAAAGCATCGATTTCTGACTGAAGAAAGCAGCATCACTTCCTGGACTGCTGGCCATTCTGTTAGAAAATAACTTTTAAATAATTTTAATTTTAAAATGTTTCAGTCAATAACCTCCTACACAGTCAATGGCACCTCATCTTTCACATGGAGGGGAAAAAAATCAAACATTAAGATGTGTATATAAATATAGATAAACAATGATACATGAAAACATTATAATATATTCAACTAGGATAAACTCGGCAGTTGGTTTCTAGTGAGATGACATACACAGATAGGTGCAGTTGAATTAATTTCAGCTCCTAGCGAGCAACCCTATGTACAACAGAATAAAGCCCTGTCTCAGCATCCTAAGCCACACTCACAACTGCTGTCCTGTGTGGACCCACAGTCTCCATCCATCTCACAGAGGGTGCTCCCTGTTTAGCACTGTCCTTCTATTTTAAGGGGCGATAAAAAGTTCATAGGAAAAATTCCATTATCTTTCAAATCAATTTTTCCACAAAATTTTGAAACCCCTTATATGTGTGTGTATATATGTATATATATATATATATATATACATATCTCAAGTATGTGAAAATGGCAAAAGTACAAAGATGTAACATAAAACCAAAGAAGAGCCATACAACAAAGGAAATGCAAGCATATAATTAATCTCTAAAAATAACAGAACAGTAGAGATTCTTCATAGGTGGCTGTTATGAAGATTAAGTAAGCTATTCCCTTTTTTTTTTTTTTTAAAGTTATTCTCATAGAATATCAAGCCCCTTGCCCTGGGGTTGATTCCAGCTCACAGCCCTGCTGGAGAGAGTAGGACAACTGCCCCATAGGGTTTCCGAAGCTGTCAATCTTAATGGAAGCAGTCAGAGTTTTCTACAATAGTGGTTAGTGAGTTTGAACCCCCTTGCAGTTAGCAGTTGCTTTAACCACTGCACTACCAGTGCCCCTTGCCTGGCAATATTCACCCAATTCCCCCCAAAAGTCTTATGCCATCAAGTTGATTCTAACTCATAGCGACCCTACGAGGGGGCTGTAGAACTGCTCCCACCGGTTTTTGAGACTACACCAGAGCCTTATCTTTTCCCCTCAGAGCAGAGGGTGGTTGACGACAGCGCATCTTCTGGTCAGCGGGCCAACAGGGAACCCACTATGCCACCAGGGCTCAGGCCTGGCTCGCTCAGGAAACACACCTGTCGTTTCTAGAAGACGTACAACCAGAATGCTCCCACGGGCAGGGAGGGCACGATTTCCTCTCACATCCTTTGGATAGGTTGTCAGGAGAGACCAGTCCTTGCAGAAGGACATCATGGTGGGTAAAGAAGAGGGCCACCGGAAAGGAGGAAGGCGCTTAGCGAGATGGAATGACAGCACAGTGGCCGCAACAATGGGCTTAAACCTGGGGACAATCGTGCAGATGGCACAAGACCTGGCAGGCTTCCCTCTGCGGAGTCACAACGGACTCAGTGACGCTGAACATCAACAGAGACTATAGATGTGTGAAAGAATCATCAAAATGTGACATGTGATTGGCAGCTGGCACCCATCCTGCCAAGATAGCAACAGCTAGATGAGTAATTCTCAACCTGGGGGGGGGTTGAACCATCCTTTCACAGGGGTCGCCCGATTCATACCAATAGCAAAATTACTGTTATGAAGTGGCAACGAAAATAACGTTATGACTGGGGGGTCACCACAACAGGAGGATATGTACTGAAAATTGAAAACTTCTATTTACAGCAATAGCAAAAAAGAGTTTCACTGGGCTTCATTAATACGTTGAGTTTATGTAGCACCTCTGCTTATCATCTTCTATCGCTTCTAATAATGGTCTAATACTTTGTGTCCCTTTTACAGATGAGGAAATTGAGAGACAGAGATATCACCCAGGTAGCATCAAGGAGCAAAAACTATAAATTCCACCAACAAGTTTCAAATGCTAAGTTTCTTTTTCACTACACTGCACGGAAGCTTCTAGGACTGCATTGTGCTTGCTGGTCTAACAGCCTCCGGCATTACTTTCCTCAGCTTTGACATCTAAAAATAGATTCCAACCCAATAAATGGAATATTTCAAGTTCAACAATAAGACGACACAGGTAGGGTCTCCTTCAGGACTCATTGGATTCTTCCTCAGGAGGCCTAAATCACTTGCACCTTCTTGAATTATATAGGTCTTTTACACCTGGGAAAGAAAGATAATAATCGCTTATCATGGATAAAGTACCCTATTTATAATACACAGACCGCCTGCCTGACACTTTCATATTACACCAGATTTAGAAGGACCCCACAGGGAGGTGGTGTCACAGTCTGGTTACTGCAAATTGCTATCACTATAATTAAGCATCAGGGTTTTAAACACATTTGCGCGCGCACGTCCCACGAAAGTGCAAAAACCATTCCAATAAGAAAGGGAAATTAAAAATCCAAGTATCTTTTAGCATCGTCCTGGCACAGTCTTTCAAAATAAAGTGCCTCCTTCGTGTGGAAATCCCAGCGACAGACATGTTCGAGAATTCTACTTGCCTTTTTCTCTAACAAGAGACGAAACTGAAGCTTCAATGAATATATCATCGGGCCCCTCAGGCTTGAAACCCTCCTTCATTTAAAACTCCAGCCCGAGACCCACGCAGGGGCCTAGAGAGCCCATTGCCGCAAACGGCTCCATCAATAACCCGTCACACAATAGCAAGCAAAATAAACGTTCGCAGGCGCCCGCGGCGTCGGTCACGGCCAAGTGCAAACAGAACGCCACCCGGCCTCGTCCCTCCCCAGGAAGACGCTCGCGGCCAGGCTCGGGCAGGATCTATGGTCTTTCTCGGGGCACAAAACCGCATTAGTAGGTGCACCGTTGGTGCACACACACACACACACACACACACACACACACACACACAGCCGTTGTTAGTGTGAGACGTAAGAGCAGGCGAGAGAAGAGGACGCGCGACTGCGAGGGGCCCAGCGGGGTGAAGCGACGGGCAGGGCGAGCTCTCGCTACCTAAATCCCGCTCGCCGACCAGCCGACGCGGCCGGTTCTCCGCAGCGATCCCGCGAACCTCCCGCCGCCGGGGGAACGATTTCGGCCCGGCTCTCATCACCATGGCAACGGAACCTCGCCACGTCCGGAAATCCGGTGCGGAGCCCATTCCCCCAAGGTCCGGCCAGAAACCTAGCAAGGGTCCCACGAGCGCGGACGGGGACGCCTCTGTCGTTCCTCTCTCGGCGACAGAGCAGACTGTGGGTCAGAATCGTTAGATGCCGTCGGGTGGCCCCCAGCCGGGTCTGCGGGTCCCCCTGGGCTAGACGTCCTCCTGCGCCCTCCCGGACCCTTCCTGCCCGGAGGCTGTTTCCGGCGGGCCGCTTTGGGAGGGAGACGACCGCGAGCGCGCGCGCGCCCACCCGCCCGCGCCTTTCCCGCGGCGCTCTGGCCCCACCGCGCCTCCTCCCGCAGGAGCCATCGCTCGGTTTGCTTTACCCGCGGCGGCAGTGCGCCCCCCCCCCCCGAACCTCGAAATGCCGTAGGTATCTCGTCCGGCACGCTGGTTTTCTGGGCCCACGGCGAGCCCGCCGAGTCGGTGCGCTGGGGCTCGGCGGCCGCTCACGCTTCGCGCTTGCTCTCTGCGGGTGTCCTCGGCTCGGCGAGGACCCGCGCTCCGCGTGCGCTTGGCACAGCTCTCTCCCGTTAGCCCTCGTGCGCTCCATTGTGACTCGCCGAGGCGCTGGACACGCTTTAGAGGTTGTGTGACTGCCCTGTGGGAGCTTTTTAAAAAGTCGTCTAGAGAACTGAAATGAGGGTCTAGCATATCAGGCAGAAGAAGCAAGAGTTCGCACAGGCGGGCGAGGGGACGGAGCTGGTGAAGACACCCCAAGGACGCTATGAGAGGCCAGAACCCCCTCCCCACGTGCTCCTCCTCCTCCCCTCGGTGGTCTTCCGCCCCGGCTCAGAAGACTAACCGTTACAGATAACTTTGAACACGGTTGCTTAGCTCAGGACCTGCGGTGAAAATTACCTCCCAGATCCGGCCTATAAAACCCCATGTGTGGCCTGGGCGAGGTGACTTCGAGGGCCTCCGGTTGGAGGCCCAGGAACCTCCCCTGGAAGCCCCAACCCCCGTCCCTTTTTTTGCTCTCCCGTCCCAGCTTTGCGATTTCAGTGACCCCGATGTAGGACACCGGGAACTTCCCACAGGAACTCTAAACGGTTTTCTACGGTTGCCTTCTGTCTTTCCGTCGCCAAGTCAGCCTCGCAGTGTCTAACGTGAGGTCTTCCTCTGTTCATATCCCTTTCTACGGCCTGCACGCTTGGAGAGTAGCTTGTATCTCTTTGATGATCATGTTTGTTCAAAATACGTTGGGGAAATATTTATATCAATTTGTCATTGACATGAAAGTGAAAAAAATGCCCAGAAATAATTATATTCACATTTATTGAATAGTTATGAACGAGGCACTGTGTTTACCAGTTCACCCTCATTTTCTCATTGAATCCTAAAAAGAGCCTTTTGGAGATGCTGGTTGCTAAGTGCTGTAGTAGACTGGTTCCGAATCAGGGCAGTCCCATGTACAACACAATGAAACACTGCCTGGTCCTGTGCCATCCTCCAATTGTTAGGGTAGACTGTTGTTTTGCAGCTACTGTCAATCCTTCTTATGAAATGGTCTTCCTCTTTTGTACTGCCGTGTACCTTACCAAGGACTACGTCCTTCTCCAGGAACTGGTCGCTCTTGATAAGTGTCCAAAGTTCATATGAAGCAAAATCTGGCCATGCGTGGCTCAAGGGAACATTCTGGTTATTCTTCTTTCAAGACAGGTTTGTTTTTACTTCTGGCAGTCCATGGTACTTTCAATATTCTTTGCCACCATTATAATGAAAAGCATCTATTCTTTTGTTGTTCTTAATTCATTGCCCAGCTCGCACAGGCATGTGAGGTGATTCAGTGTACCCGTGGAGTGTTAGTCTGGGTAGAGAGAGAAACAGAATTCATAAACACCCATGTGTTTAAAGGGAGACATTTATATACAAGAGCAATTGAACATTGAGAAAAACATCCCAACCCAGTCCAGTCCAAGGTCACAAGTCCAATAGTAGCCTGTATGTCTGATTGATACCAATCTATAAATCCACTTCAGACTCACAAAACATATGTAATGATACCAAGTACAGAATAACCATAAGCCAGTGGCTAGAAAGTCTTTGGATCCAGTTGTGTTATAGGCACCTCAGGGCAGGCAGGAGGCTCTCTCTGCATGGCTTCTTTAGGTCCAGGTTTCCGGTTACATCAGGGAAGGTTCATGTGGCTTCTAAGGGATGTCTCGAAGGGAGCCAGCCTTCTCAGTTGAGCATCTCCAAGGGAGTGAGAGAGTATCTCCTGCTTCCAAGAAGGAAGTACCAGATTTTCCACAATTCTCAGAGGAGGTCATGCCCCCACAGAGGTTTCATTGACCGTCTCCAGATTGCCAGGCTAGACTCTACCCTTAATTCTCAAATTCACACCGGTTTAGGTGACTGCTACATGTGGCTTGGGTCAGATGTGATACTCTTGCCCTTTGATATGTAAAAGAGGTGCAGATGCTTTGCCCAATGCAATGTTGTTGGTAAGTGTCTGAGTCGGTTCTGACAGTGACCGTATGGATAGCAGGAACACCCATGGTCCTGAACCATCCATCAGCCCAAGGGTTATATTTGAGCCCATTGATGCAGCCACTGTAAACCTATCTCATTGAGAGTCTTCCTCTTTTTCACACCCTTTTTCTTTGCCAAGCATAATGTCCTTCCAGGGACTGGTCTCTCCTGATAATATGTCCAAGGTTCATGAGATGAAGTCTAATCATTTATGCTTCTAAGGAGCATCCTGGTTATCTTTCTTCCAAACCAACCAAACCAAACTCACTGCCATCAAGCTCAATTCTGACTGATAGGGCAGGGTCAAACTGCTCTCGTGGGTTACCGAGACTCTAGCCCTTTAAGATAAGAACGCCACGTCTTGGGGCAGCGAGTGGTTTTCCAACTGCTGATTTTGCAGTTAGCAATCCAATGCATAGCCCACTACACCTCAGAACTCACCCTCTTCCAAGAGAGATCTTTGATTCTTTTGGCAGTCCTTGGTGCTTTGAATATTCTTTGTCTGCACTATAATTCAAGTACATGAATTCTTCTTCAGTATTCCATAATCAATGTCCAGCTTTCACGTGCATATGAGGCCATTAAAATACCATGGCTTGGGGGCTGAGCCCTGGTGGCGTAAGTGGTTGAGTGCGGAACTGCAGCCCGCAGGCTTGGTGGTTCAAATCCAGTGATGGCTGGGTAGTGCCCACGACCACCAGAGTTAGTGATGCTCACAAAAAAAAAAAAAAAGAATACCATGGCTTGGGTCAGATACACCTTAATCCCAATGCGGTATGTTTTTTGATCTCTTGACTATTGGTTTCATGAGCAGGGATTGTGGATCCATGTAAGAAGAAATCCTTGAAAATTTTAATGTGTTCTCTATCATAATACTATCTGTTGGTCCACTTGTGAGGATTACGGTTTTCTTTGAGTTTATTTGTAGAGGCTATTATTAGCCCTCTGTTACAAATAAGAAAATTACCGCTTAGAAAGATCATTTAAGTGACAGAGCCCTAAGAGTTAATATAGTTTCTTAAACGTAGATAGAATATACCATCAATCAAATTCAACTCATGGCTTCAAGTACAACAGAAAACTGGCCTGTGTGAGATTACTGGCCTGTGTGAGTCCATCTTTGTGTCTCTTACCCATCTCACCAAAGATCTACCTCACCCTTCTTAGCCCTCACACCAAAAATGATGCCTCCTCCATTCATTGATCCTTCTGTTATGTCCAAAGGAAATGAGTAAGACTGTTCTTAGCCTTTATACTTTCTTTGGCCAATTTTGAAAACGGATTGCCTTTCTCCTAGTCTCTTAATCTGAAATTGCTACTGAAAACTGTCCACAATAGATGAACCTGTCAGTATAGCTTCCACTTAGTCTTAAACAGATATCAATAAATGTTTGTTTCACTTATGCCCTAAAAAGGTATTACATTTTTCCTTTTCCTAGAATTCATAAAAAGTTATGTTGCCTTATAATTGCACGAGAAAAATCAACTAGTTAGGTAGATCAAATGGTTTGTGCCCAACTGTTGGTGGTTTGAACCCACTGAGAGAGACCACAGTAAATAAAACCCCATGGGGCAGTTCTTTATAATACATGGGTGTGCTTTGACTTGAAATCTACCAAAGAGCAACTCACATTAACTACCTGTACATACTAGGCCCATAGGATAAGGTAGCAGATTCCTGTGTAAGTAGGATTACAACAGAAACCGTTGTGCACTTGTATAACAAGTGTTGTTACCTCCTGAACTAAAATTCTGTTAGAGTAGATGTTCTTGGTTAAATTGTATCCCGCCAAAATATGTTGTGCAAGGGAACTTCAAGAAGTTCTGGGGGAAATTCCATTATCTTTAATTCCATGTTTCCAGTACTTCTTGCAGGACTCTCCCTATACCCACCCACCCCGACTCCACCCCACCCCTACATCCACCACCCACCTTCAGCATTAAATCCTAACATCTGCGTGTGTGGCTATAACCTGTGGGAATGCATTGTCTTTGTTGTGGGAATGAAAAATGTTTAGTTACGGTGCATCTTCAGTTAGCATCCTGTGGGTGACAAAAAAGAGATTGCCAGCAGAAGCAGAGGTTGGGGAAGATTGTAACCCAGCCACTTAGAAAGCTCCAGTAAATCAGGAAACAAGCTGAAGAGCCAAAGACCTGCCCCAGGGCTGGCAGAGTGAAGGCCTTCCCCTGGGGCTCAATTTGGACCTCTTGCCACCTAAATTGAGAAATTAAATTTCTATTTGGTAAAGCCATCTACTTGTGATATTTGTTATGGCTTTCCTAGATATAACTAAGACTTTGGGGAATCAAAATACTATCAACGTGGGACTTTTTGCCAACTGTTGTTTTAACCCAGGGGTTCTCAACCTTGGGTCATGACTCCTTTGGGGAGGGGTCGCTTAAGATAAGAACCTACGCTGCTCTCTCTATCCATCTCCAGGTGGGTCCACCCACATGCAGACATGCTCACATGACAGTATCTGGTGTGAAGACTGCCCAGTCTACACCATGCTCCCAGATAAAATTGTATTTATTTGTCACTGGAAATAAATATTTCACAATCTATAATGACATTGTTTTTATGATTAACTACTATACTTTAATTTTGTTCAATTTGTAATAATGAAAATACATCCTGTGTATCAGAAATTTACATGATGATTCTCCATGGTAGCTAAATTATAGTTATGAAGTAGCTATGAAAATTATTTTATGTTTGGGGGTCACCACAATGTGAGGAACTGTATCAAAGGGTTGTGGCATGAGGAAGGTTGAGAACCATTGTTCTAACAGGTACTTGTTGTATTAAGCCCCAGTGGCTTAGTTGTTACTGGCTGGGCTGCGAATGTCAGAAACCCACAGGACACTTCTCTCCTGCCCTATAGGGGCACTGGGGGTTGGACTGGACTTGATGGCAACTCATAAGGTTGCTCTAAATTGAATTATTTCTCTGGGTTGGGGTTGGTTTGGCTGTATTTCAAGCACCACACTAGGCAAATCTTTGTTTTTTGGGGTTTTTTTTTGAGGGGGGTGGGGCATCACTGCCTCTGGTGGTTGTGGGCGCTACCCAGTGCTGCTCCTGAGAGCCACCACTGGATTTGAACCGCCAAGCCCGTGGGCCACAGTCCTGCACTCAACCACTTACGCCACCAGGCCTCAGTCAGGCAAATCTTTGTTTTTATAAGATCATTTTATTGGAGGCTCTCGAACAATCAATTGTATCAAGCATATTTGTACATATGGTGCCATCCTTATTTTCTAAACATTTACTTTCTATTTGAGCCCTTGATAGCAGCTCCTCTTTTTTCCCTCTCTCCTGCTCCCAGCCTCATGACCCCTTGATAAATTGAGAATTATTATTTTCATATCTTACACCGCCCTCTGTCTCCTTTTGCCTTACAGTTGTTCCTTCCCCTGGGGTGGGGAGTTGGGGGTTATGCGTGGGTCATTGTGTTAATTCCCACCACAGTCTTTTAGATACAGTTCAGTCTCTCGGATTATTTGCTTGTACAGATTGAATAAGTATGTGAAAAGATACTACCCTGATTTTAAACCATGAAATCCCTTTTTCTCTTGTTTTATTTTTTAATCCCTGTGCAGATTCAGCTTAAACACAATGAAGTGTTCTGGAATTCCCATTGTTCTCACTGCTCTCATAGCTTAGAAAATAGTAAAGCTAAGTCTACATACAGAGAGAGTAGATATGTGTGTATCTCGCCCCCACCCCCAAAAAAAACAAGAAAAAAAACTACACTGAATAGAGCTTTCATAGTATGCATTTCTCCTGCTAGGTGAACACTGAGTGCACCCAGTGGCATTAACTGGGAAGGTTCTTTATGGTCACACTGAGATTTTTCATAACAGCAATTTCACTGGGACGTCATTTTTTGTGGTGGCCCATTTAAGAGAACAGCATGTACCTGAAATTTTGTTTCCTACTCAGAAAAAATACCACAGAAACTACTGTGATGTTGAACACAGCTTACAAGGGCAGTGCTATGGGAAACACTCAAGTGTATGAGTGGTTTTCTCATTTCAAAAAAGGTGCAAGGTCGATTGATGACAGTCCTTGTGCTGGACATGTGACAATTTCCCAAATGGACAAACACTTCTCATGCAACCATCGCAGTGTGTGAGTTTTTGGCAAAAAACAACATGCCTCTCTTGCCCCATACACCTGATTCACCTGGCCTCACACCATGCAACTTCTTTTGGTTCCCACAAATGCAGAGGGATATGAAAGAACAGTAATTTGATGACCTAGAAGAAGTGAAGTAAAAAGCGGGTGCTGTCAGCTGTCCAAACAGTTGAGTTTGAAAAATGTTTCCAAGCACGCAATCACAGATTTGAGAAATGTATTATGTGTAAAGGACAGTACTTTGAAAGTGACAAGGTTGTTTTATTAAAAAAATTTAGATAACTTTGAAAAAATTCTTGTTTGGGTGGATGTATAACAACTAAAAACCAAACTCTGCCATCGATTTCTGACTCACAGGGACTCAGAGCAACCTAATAAGGCAGAGTAAAACTCCTTTGCATTTCTGAGGCTGTACATCTTTACAAGGTCGGGGAGGGAATGTTAGACCTGATTGTGATGTTGTACGTGCAACTCTTCCAAAGCAATCTAACCATGGAAATGTATGATATTGTGATTATTATAACAAGAAGACTACCAAAAAAGAAAGAAATTCAAATTTCTTTCAAATTCAAATTAATTCAAATGCATCAATTCGTCTTTGGTCTTCTACATATAGTGCCCGACTTTCACATTTATAAAATATTTACTTTCTCTAAAACATTGTTTCTTTCTCTGAAAATTAACTATTAATGATAAGGCAATATTTTGTTAGCTTCAGTTAATACAAGGTTGCTGGAGTCAGTATCATCCAAATGGTAGTGAATTTGGTTTGGGTTTTGGATCAGTTAATATCAGACTGGGTTTGTGCCCTTCTAAAAAATAGCATTACATCTTAACAAAATTTATAAGTAAATGTTTAAAATACTGTCCTGTGTAACCTTAGGTTTTGAATTCCACTTTTGAATTGCTGTGTAATGCCAGAGCATCTGAATAGGCTATCATCTATGAGACAAACAAACTCAGTGCTGTCAAGTCTCTCCCAACTCTAGCAACCATTAAAACTGAGTAGAACTGCCCCAGGGTTTTGAGGTAAATGTTTTTTTTCCCCTTTAAATAATTTTTTTGTTTTGTTTTGTTTTTGGGCATCACTGCTCTCCGGTGGTGGGAGTAGGAGGCCCAGCCCCACTGCTGGAATTGAACCTCCGTCCCAGTGGGCCGCAGTTCCGCGCACAACCACTGCGCCACTGGGGCTCAGCCCCCCTTTAAATAATTTTATTGAGGGCTCTCACAGCTATTATAACATTCAGTACATCATCTGTATCAAACACATTTGCACACATATTGCCACATACATTTCCACACATTTTCCACTTGAGCCCTTGGTATAAGTTCCTCTTAAAAAAAAAAAAAGCTCCCCCCCTTTTTAAATGAATCATTTAATTGGGTACTCACACACCTCCCCTCATGATCCATACATACATCAGTTGTACTCAGATCTCATTTGCACACTTGTTGCCATCATCACCCTCAAAACATCCTCCCTCCACCTAGGCTCCCAGTTCCACCTCCCCATATTTCCCTTCCTCCCTCCCCACCATGGGCCTTTAATAATTTGCAAATTGTTGTTTCATACACTGTCCATGTGTCCCCTCTCCCTCACCTACCTGTTGGCCATGTCCCAGAGAGGAGGTTGTATGTAGATCCCTGAAATTAGTTTCCCCTTTCTACTCCACCATCCCTTTACCCTCCCAGTATCATCACTCCCATCACTCATCCTGAAGGAGTATCTATCCTAAATTCCCCATGGTTCCAACTCCAGTGTACATCCCCTGTTCTAGTCTGGTAGAACCGGGAGCATGATAGTGGGTGTGAGGAAGCATTTGAGAACTAGAGGAAGGATGCATATTTCGTTGTTACTACACTGTACTTTAACTGGCTCATCTCCTCCCTGCAACCCTTCTGTAAGAGGATGTCACTTATGGGAGCAGACAACCTCATCTCTCTCCTTTGGAGCAGCTGGTGCGTTCAAACTGCTGACCTTGTGGTTAGTAACCCACTTTGTAACCTACTATGCCATCGGGGATCTTCTCTACTCCAAAATGAAATATTTTCATTTGCCAATATAGATTATCTGCCACTTTTATTTGTTTATACTTCTGTTATCTTCTTGCTTCATTGAAAAAATCACATTAAATTGATTTCAAATGGATTTCTAAGAGATTAAAGTAATTATTTAAACAAATGTAATTAGTCTCAAAATAATATTTTATGATAGGCCAACATACACATAGGGTAGTGAAATTAGTGAACCTTTTATAGATTGTACTTTTGTATTTAATTTTTAACGTTCAATAATATTCTTAGATTATCTACTCTTTCTGTTCTGTTGTTTAGAAAATCAAGTCAGAGTACTAGTCATTTCTTATTATTGACTATATTTTTATGCAAACAATGTGCCCAGGGTTCATTTTAAAAATCATCTTATTGGGGACTGGTACAACTCTTATCATGCTCCATCCATCTATCCACTGTCTTAGGCACATTTGTACATTTGTTGCCATCATTGTTTTCAAAACATTTTCTTTCTACTTGAGCCTTTGGTATCAGCTTCTCATTTTTCCCCCTCCTTCCCCATCCTCCCTCCCTCATGAATCCTTCATAATTTATAGATTTTTTTTTCATGTCTTACACTGACCCACATCTTCCTTCACTCACTTTTCTGATGTCCATCCCCCAGGGAGGGGTTATATGTAGATCATTGTGGTTCATTTCTCCTTTCTCCCCCTATCTTTCCCTTTCTCTCTTACTATCACTACTCTTATTATTGGTCCTGAGGGGTTTATCTGCCCTGGGTTTCCTGTGTTTCCGGCTTTTCTCTGTACCATGTTCATTCTCTGGTCTAGCCAAATTTGTAATGTAGAATTGGGATCCTGATAGTGCCAGGTGAGAGGGTGCGGGAGGAAGCATTAAAGAACTAGAGGCAAGTTGCATGTTTCAATGTTTCATCATTGCTATATTGCACCTTGATTGGCTTGTCTCCTCCCCACGACCCTTCTGTAAGGGAATGTCCAGTAGACCTTTGGTCTCCACTCCACACTCCCGCTCATTCACTATGATATGATTTTTTGCTTTGATCCCTGAGCCCATTGGCACCTCATGATGACACAGGGTGATGTGCTTCTTCCATGTGGACTTTGTTGCTAGATGACTGTTTGTTTATCTTCAATCCTTTAAGACTTCAGATGCTCTATTTTTTAATAGCCGGGCACCACCCGCTTTCTTCACCACATTTGCTTAGACACCCACTTTGTCTTCAGTGACCATGTCAGGAAAGTGAGCGTCATTGAATGCCAAGTTAATAGAACAAAGTGTACTTGCATTGAGGGAGTACTTGAGTAGAGGTCCAATGTCTGCTACCTAATACTAAACCTATAAATATGTACATAGTTCTATTTCTCCATCATCATAGATAAATATATTTGCATATGTACATACCTGTATTTAGACTTCTATAAATGTCTTTTACCTCTTAGTTCTTTCCTCTTTTACCTTTTACTTTCCTCTTTTTCATTTGGGTTTCAGTAATTCCTTTTGGTTACATTGCCCTTGATCAAGCCCCACTAGGCTATCTACACCTTTCTTGCTATCGATTTTAGATCACTTGTTATTCCCTTGGCCCTGGGTTTTTTAACACCCACTTCCTTTACCCCACCTCCCCCTCTCCCGTATCCCCCCAAACCATCTTGTTGTTTTCTCCCTCTAGATTATTTATCCCACCTATCTTATCTATATAGACCTGCATAAAAAGACAGAGCAAAACAAAGCAAAACAATAACCAAAAAAAAAAAAATGACAAAAAGAAAAGAAAAGCCTATAAATAGTTCGAGGTTTGTTTGTTGTTTTCCAGTTGAGTTTGACCCCAAAGTCTATTTTTGGTATTCCCTTGAGTCTTCATTGCCCTGCTCCCCTTGCTGCTCTGTTGTCCACCTTAAGTGTTTCACCTCAGTGTGGTGGGGTCAGATCGGGCACAATTCCCACACTGTGTCTCCTGCCTCCCTCCACTCCCCATAGCACTATGGGTAAGTGAGGGATGTTGTTTCTTGTAGTGGGGCCGGCCCTATGATCCTATCTGCATTGGCTACTCTGAGCAGGAAGATTGTCATCGGGACTTGAAGGGCCAGTGAGTTAGGCAGGGTAGACTAGAGAAACAAATTCATAGACATGCATATGGTTATAAGGGAAAGGTTTATATACAAGACTAGTGGAACATTGAGAAAGTATCCCAACCCTGGTCCAGTCCAAAGTCATAAGTCTGACATTAGCCCATATGACTGATACCAGTCTATAAAGTCTCCTTCTGACTAATGAAGCACATGCAGTAGAGGCGTTCCAGTGTTGGCAGGGGTTTCCCCATGGCTCCTCATTTCCAGGGTTCAGTGTCCATCAGCAGTATCCATTGGCGGTGGGAACAGCATCTCAGCGCTGGCAGGGGTCTGTGTAGCTTCTCCAGCTCCAGAGGTCTGGTTCCATCAGGGCAAGCCCATGTGACTTCTTCTCCGGCTCCTCCATTTTCCAGGAATCAGGATCGATCAGCATGCTGTCATCTTGTCTTGTCAGTAGTTTGTCTCCAAGAGAGTGTGAGTCAAGTCTCTCTTCAATTGGGAAAAACTGCGAGACTTCCCAGAATTCTCAGGAGAAACCTTTTCCAAAGAGACCTCATTGGCTATCTCCAGATTGAAAGGCTAGGCTCCACCCGTAGACTTCCAATCATGAAATTGACATCAAGTACATGACCACCACCGCCAGGATGTGCTCCACTCTCTCTTCTTCCCCCTTCATTTGTTTCTGTGTGGTCTGATCAGACATGTCTCTCTCCCTGAGCTGTAGCTCCAGTGCTACACAAGTTAATTCTTGGGGTGGTGGGGAGACGAGAAGGGACTGCCCATGTAGTTGGGTTTGGGGTTGGCCCATCAGACCTCTGTTTTGGTTCCCTGCTTCATGCCAGTATGTTGCATTCACGTCTTGGAGCACTGGGTTGAAGTCTGGTCCCTCTTTCCCTGTGGAGATAAAAACAATACCCTCCCCTTGAGTGGATTCGTGCCCACACTGAATACATTTTTGCATACTTGACAACCTCCTGCAAGTTTTTTTCATAAGCATGCTGTCATTTTTTTCCCCACATAGTGATGATTTCCAATTTCACTTCTTCTAGTTTTGAGTCCGATGGATTTAATGTAAAATCTGCATCTTGGTGCCTGTAAGAGGTGGAGATTTGCATCCTGGTGCAGGCTGCTTCCCGGGTGAAAAAGTGATTTCTTTTTCCAAATCACTTTTCCAACCTGCACCAAGATGGCCAGCCCCACTCAGGTGGATAAGGCCAGCGCCTCACAGCCACATGGTTTCGACTGTTTGACTCTCTTGCGCACATGCACAAAGCAGGATGAATGCTGCAGGATGTACTACATAGTCAAGGGTACATAATGGTCTTGGTTCCTTTGCTCAAATGAGATGTATCCTCCTGCTGTCCTGGGGTCCCAAAGTGCTGAGAGTGGGTGCCTATACCCACACCATCCTGCTGCCCAGCTTCTCACTGAGCCAGCACCTTTGAAACCAGGTGTACATGTACAACAGCCACTACCTACTGCTGGAATCCATTTGTGCTGGATAGGGGCAGCCCTGGACACAACCTTCCACCCACCCGCTGCCCAGCTGCACAGCAGTGTACCTGGGCACAGATTGGCAGTCAGGGACTCCATCACTCTCAGACCTGGCTGCAGAGGGTCCCAGAGCAAAGGCAGTTTCTGTTGTACATTCTGTTATTACCGAGTACTACCAAACTCAGTTCATGACTTCTTGACCTGATGCCATAGCTTCCCAAACTTATTTGACCTATCTCCCTTTTCAGAAAGAAAAAAAAAAGATTAATGCCTTCTTCAACAATTAAAGACTCTTACACAATAGCCCATAATCTAGGTAAAATAGAAGATATCTGTGCTTTTAGCACCCAGCAGGGGGTTAGATCACCTACTTTGGGAAACATTAGCTTAACCTTTATTATACAAATATGATCAAAATGTGCATTTTCAGAGCTGGAACAGGGTGACTAAGACTATAAATTCACCTGAGAAATGTCACTAGAGAAGCACAATGTGTGCATGGACATGCTGTGCCAGAATATTTTGTACATCATTTCGTCATTTCCTCCAGTTGCATGTGTATGAGCATTACTTACATGGGTGCATTATTTTTGAAAAGTATAGCATGTGATTTTTTTCTATAATACAATTTTTTTTGCCTTATAGTTATCTGTGATTTAGATAATTTAGTTTCTGTGTCTCAGGGATTAAGGAAGTACTTTGAATGCAGTGTTTGTCACTGGGAAAATGAGTTTTAATTCATATTGACCTTTCTTTCCTTTGAGCATTGAGTCTGAATTTGGTAAAACATTGATGACTGCTCTTTAGGAAACAGCTGTATGAAATAAAGTATTATAAATATTCTGCTTTCCTTTCTAAGCATTGTCACCAACAGCTGGGCATCCAGTTTAGCAGAACAGATTTTGCACACAAAGAGCCTGGCATGTTTCTGAATCAGTTTAGTGAGGGTGACAAAAAGTAGTTTCTTATGGATTGGGGACTTATAAAGTCATAGAGCATCTGTTCCTCGGTGAAGTCATAGTCTGGTAGTACTGAATCATGTTTAAAGCTAGAATAATGTGCAAAACTTTTTTCCACCTTGCTCACACCCTGCCTTTATTTCAACACTCACCGCAAAATTTTTTGAAAATATTATATGCTTTCAACATCTTCTCTGAAGGTATGTAAATTGTGTTGTTATGTATAATTTTAAAGTATTAATTATTCCTGTGATGTCTTAGTGCAATGACTTGAATCTTTGAATTGCCCATATAAATGAAACCACATCTGCAGACGGGGTATGTACCACTTAACATCTACAACATGTGCTATGAAATGTGATTTGGATACTGTGTGACTGCCATATTAAAGCTAATGAGGGCCTGCTTCTGGTTTTTCTCATCACTGTCGCTGCTGCTAGAGCTGTAGTGGCAGGGAGAGCAGAGCAAGATCAGTGAGGGGGGAGTTGGCATTGCCCGGCCAGATCCACTATTCCAACTGGCCAGACACGCCCAGAGAGAGCTCGTCCGCCTCGTCTGCCTCTGTCTCACCCATGCTCCAAGAGTCTCGTGTGGCAACTTTTAAAACAACTCGCTCGCTGCCGTCAAGCCGATGCTGGCTCATGGCGACCCTACAGGAGTGGGGGCCCTGTGGGTTTCTAAGACTGTCACTTGATGGGAACAAATCCCCAGCAGCCAGTGATTTTGAACTGACAGAGCATTGGGCTGCCATGCTTAAGATTAAAACCACTAGGGGAAAATAATAAACAAAAGGAGAACTGCTGTCCCTTAAAAAAGAAACAAACAAACAAAACACTTACTGGGACCAGTGACTGGGATGTAACTGAATATTGACTGATGGGGCATTCAGGGATGTGTACCTGTGTAGAAAAGTCACCCATTTGAATAATGAGTCCATTATGAAATATGTTATTAAAAGTAAACCCAGTTTCTTTGTCACGGATATTTGCTTTCTTCACGTCTTCTACTTTAATAAATGGTGTAAAATTTAGTTGGTAACAGAAATTTTGTTTGTATGTCTTATTCTTAAGCATTTATCATGTCAAACTTAAGATTTCTTTTTTTTTTTTTACAGTGTTAAAAGATCACTGAAATTAGAAGATCTGAGACTAGAAAGTGTAAGTACTTAAGAATTTGGGGAAAAAATAATTTGAAATTGCATGATAATATTACATTTTTAGTTTTTAACTACTGATTTACCTGGCTTAACAAAATGAAAAATGAATGTGGTATAGTTGTGATTGGAAATGGCAGGGTGGGGGTAGGGGTTATATATATTTGTGTATGAATCAAGTGAATTGATTGTATGAAAGTTTTTGTCCAGCTTTGGATTTTTATAAGAAAAAGTTATTTAGAAAATTCAGTGACATAATTTGGCAATTAGTTCACTTTGGGTAGAAAGAGTCTGCTACTAAAATGTCTGAGAAACCATATAGAATAACGATAATGTTTTCATCTGCACACTGTAATCTACTAAATTGAAATAAAAACACTAACTGTTTTTATATACAAATGCAATTACGTTTCTCAGCTTTGCTGGCGTGATTAGGCAATAATATACTAACACTAAAAATTTCATCTTGGTTATCACAATAGAAATAAAACTGTACTGTTGCTAATTATTTTTGTTATAAATTTAGTCAAACCACAAACACAATGCCAGCTCTCATGACATATACTAATCTGTTATCTTTTCATTTGAACTGTGAGTCTGAGTACAAACTCCAATTATGTCCCAGTAATCTTGAATGGATATAAATTGGTAGGAAAGCAGATTAAAACAAATAGCCAGTCAACTGAGCTCCTATGCAATCCCGTGTGATGAAGGCTGTTTAAGAAATGGGTTTTAGTTGCAATTTCTTTTTGGAAGACACAGTGGTATTTAGCAACATGGAAATTTACCATTTAAAACATTTCCTGGATGCTTTAAAAGAAAATTTAAACAAAGGTGGCAAAATACTGCAATGACACTAAAAAAAATAATTAGCAGTATAATTAGCAATTTAGAGTACCATTATCCAACTGTACAGAATGCAGCTGTGACAGTAATTCTGCATCTGTTTCTTTGGTCAGAATGGTCTTTTGGTAGGTGAGTAGTCCAGCTTGAAATGAAATACTGTTCTTGTCTGCCCCAAAGCAGTTCTTTGGGAGCTGGTAGCACCATTTGAGTGAAAAAGAATGGCTATCAGAATTTATCCTCATCATGGAGTACAATTGTCATCATGGCAAACTTTTTATCCCGTTTTCTTCAGATGAGGATGTGTCAAGGTGCTAATGCCAAAGCTAGTATCCTGTATTAGAAAATATATTGCTGGGCTGAGCCCCAGTGGCGTAGTGGTTGTGTGCGGGACTGCAGCCCACTGGGACGGAGGTTCAATTCCAGCAGTGGGGCTGGGCCTCCTACTCCCACCTCTGGAGAGCAGTGATTGCCCCCCCCCAAAAAAAAAAAGAAAAAGAAAAGAAAATATATTGCTATGTTTGGCCCAGTTCTGTATCTTTAGACCAGTTGACTTCACACCTCGTGGCTAAAAGCAAGTTTGTGGCATGCTAGCGTGGACTTGGCTTGTTCTCCTTCCCACTCTGGCTCCTATCCTCTCAGCTTATGTACTCTTGCTCCTCATTTACCTACAGCTCTTTATTCTGACAGCTTTTCTTCTACTCTGGTGCTAAATATGGGTTTCTCTCATTGACCTCATTTATGCTTTCACTCATTCCGGTAACAACTGTGCTCAGAAGTTCCTTCAAAATATCATTATAAATGGCTTAATTAAAATCAGGATCCAAGCAAGATTTTCGTCATGTATTGGTTTTTATATCTCTTTAGTCTTTTGTAAATCTAGAGGTACCTTCTGCTCAATCTTTTATTTATATTTTATTTGTTTACAAAAAACGGAATTGGGCCCATTTGTTTTAGAAGCATATTTCATATTTTGTTTTTAATTGTTTTAATATAATTCCACTATTATGAACCCTGGTAGCACTGTCAAGTAAGCAATGTACTGCTAACCTCAAGGTCACTAGTTTAAACTTACCAGCCACGATGAGGAAGAAAGGTGAGGCTCTCTGCCACTATAAAGATGTGGAAACCTGGGGCTGAGCCCCGGTGGCATAAGTGGTTGAGTGCGGAACTGTGGCCTGCGGACTTGGTGGTTCAAATCCAACGGCGGCTTTCAGGAGCAGCACTGGGTGGTTCCCACAACCACCAGAGGCAGTGATGGCCCCCCCAAAAAAATATAAAAAGGTAAAAAAAAAATGTTTAAGATGTGGAAACCCTACATAAGGCGCCATGAGTTGATGTGATAGAGTTTGTGTCAGCCTGTCTGGGCTAAGTGTGTCTGCGGTTTGGTAGTGAAGACTGAGAATGCCTCATGATGTGATCTGGCACAATGCAATCTCCTCCATTATGGGATCTGTTGCTACTGCTGCTGTTTGGTGCCACTGAGTCACAGAGACTTTGTGTACAACAGAACGAAGCACCACAAGTTCTCCAGCCTCTGCACAATTGTTCTTCATGTGTGTGGGCCCCTTGTTGCAGCCACTGTGTTTGACGGAGCACCTTCCTCCTTCTCTCTTCCTCTGCTTTACCAAGCGTGATGCCCCTCTCCAGGAGAGGGCTCCCCTGGTAACATAACCGAAGTACATGATACAAAGACTTGCCATCTTTGCCTGATGGAGGATTCTGGTTATACTTCTTCCAAAACAGATTTTTTGGGTTCTTTTGGCAGTTCACAGTACTTTGATTATTCTTTTCCAGCACACAATTCAAATGCATGGGTTTTTCGTCAGTCTTACTGTTCAGTCTCCAGTTTTCATATGCATATGAGGTGATTGAAAATACACTAGCTTGTTCAAAGTAACATCTTTGCTTTTCAACAATTTTTAAATCATTTTATTGGGGGCTCATACATCACTTTTCACAATACATAAATGCATATACTGTGCCAAGCACATGCCTGCTGCCATCATTATTCTCCAAATACCACTTTTCCACTTGAGCCCTTGATATCAGCTTCTCATCCTTTCCCCTGCTTTTCAACATTTTATGAGTGTTCTTGTGAAGCAAGATGCAATGTGTAGTTTGATCTCTTGGACTTACAGATGAGCAATTGACGGCCTGTTTCACAGTTGACCCCTCACCTCATTTTAGCTGTCGATACTGAGCTTCTGACAGCCCTTCCCACAGATGTAGTCAATTTGATTTTTGTGTAATCTATCTGGGGAAGTCCATGTGTATAATCACCTTTGAAAGGTACTGGGCTGAGCCCCGGTGGCGTAGTGCAGGTGGGACTGCGGCCCACCACTAGAGGGCAGTGATGCCTAAAAAAAAACTAAAAAAAAAAAAGAAAGGTATTAGCGATGAAGATGTCATTATTCTTACAAAATTCTCTCATGCAATATCCAGCTTCGTTTGTATATTTTTCCTAAGTCCATATTTTCCAACTGTCCATCTTTCCTTTTGTTTCAAACTTTTGCATTCTAATTGCCAGTAGGTATCATTGCATTTTGATTTGCATATTTGATTAATTTCACACTGAAGATATTGAAAAAATTTTCAATTTCTTCATCAGTAGCATTAGTAGTTGATGTGTAAATTTGAATAATAATTCTATTGGCTGAATTTCCTTGTATACAGATGGATATTATCCTATCATAGGTAGTATTGTACTTCAAGATAGATCATGAAATGTCCTTTTGGAAGATAAATGCAATGTGTTATTCCCAGCATAATAAACCATTTGATTTTCTGAATCAAAAAAGGCCAATACCAGTCCATTTCAGTTCATTGGCACTTAAGGGTATTGATGGTTATGTGTTCTATTTCACGTTTGATGACTTTCAATTTTCCTAGATTCATACTCTGTACGTTCTAAGTTCCATTTATTCAATGATGTTTGTAGCTGTTTCTTTCTTTCTGAATTTGACCGCAGCAAAGAAAGAAGCTCTTCCTTAGTCACATTTAAGTGCCTTCACAACTGACGAGCTCATCTTCTAGCATAATCTCTGATTGTATTGTGCTGCTATTCATGTTATTTTCAGCACCAGATAACGTTTTTCTGCTCATGAGGTTTTTAGTATCTGACAATGTCTGCTGCTATTTTGTAAGGATTTCGGTGGCTAATTTCTCTGTTGTGGGCAACCTATTCATTCTTTGTTCTCAGTCTGGAAGCCTTACTGAAATCTGTTCACTTTGGGGTACCCTGCTGGTATTTGAAATACTTGTCTTCCAGCATCACAGCAGTAGTATAAGCCACTGCAGTGTGGCACACTGACAGACACATAATGGATGGGATCTGCTGTGAGCAGTCAGTCACTCATAAGAGGACTAAGGTTGGATGCAATACCCTCACTCAAATCACACTTCTTATCCAATCAGTTGAAATGATGTTTCCTTGGGGGTGTGGCCTGCTTCCAATATAAGTGGGTAATGTTGAAAAGCTTACTTTGCTTTTTGCTATATTTAGAGTCTCCATCTGGATTGTCCTCCCACTCCTAGTTCTTTAGACTACCGTCTGCTGTATTGTTTGCCTGTCCTGAACTTTGGATGTGTTTGCCCCTGCAACCTAAGACTATCGTTTTCCTGCCTATCTTGGTTATTTCTCCTTCCAGCTTCATAAGTCAGGAAAGGCATCCAACCTTCTAATTCACCTTTTTTTTTTTCCTTCTAATTCATCTTTCCTACGTGGAAGTTGCCAGAATTTGGACCTTGTCTGCTTTTGCAAGTTTTGAGTCATTTGCTTGACATACATTTCTTACGTATATACATATGTAAGTTTCAGTGGTTTTGCTTTATTAGAGAACTCAATCTAAGACATTCGGAAACAACTTGATGGGTCTGGTTAGGGAGTTAGAGCTACAGCTGTACTGCATTGTAGTTTAAATTTGGGAAAGAATACTTCACATATGGACTTTCAATTGTGTCACTTCAAAGCAATACCAAATGGTATATATACTGATCACTTGGTTCAAGTTGTCAGCCTGATCCATCCATTTTTAAATTCCTCATCAGGTTATCCTTTTATAACCATTAGTGACCATTTCCTCGATCTGGTCTTTCCCTACAGATTCTGACATTTGTAACACTTGTCTGTTTTTAATCTGCCACGGTGGCATAGTCTTCCCCTTTGGGCACCTCTCCTTGCCAACACAGCAGTTCTCCAATCCTTGGTGAGCTTCTTAAAGGTGACCTCCACCATCTCACCCTAGAAGCTCTCAGCGTGCAGTTTATTGTAGTATACATTTTAGTCTACCAAGGGATTGAATGCAGGCAATTATAATTAAGAAGCTGAACTCCTTTCACACATTGAACCACCAGATGCCAGCATCATGGAGCAGCTGCTGCCCATACCATGTCCTCCAGCGTGTCTTTTGTCACCTTAGCAACAATCACTGATTTGCTACTAAGTCAATTCCAGCTCATTGCAAGTCTATAGGGCAGATTTGTGGGATTTCTAAAGTTGTAAATCTTGATAGGAGCAGACACCTCAGTTTCCATGGCTGACGGGTTCGTAGTGTCAACTTTGCTGCTAGCGGCCCAGTGATGATCCCACCATGGTATGGCAACTTAGAGATGACCTATTGGGCATGAAGCGTGTGGTTTACCAGCTGAACTCTTGCAATATGTATTGTCAGGTAGCTGTGGGGTCCATCCAGCCCACAATGGAAGCGGCCCAGGAAGTGATGTGTTATTAAAGAAGTCAGAAATGGGTGCTGAGGACTGAACTCCTGGCTTGGGAGAAGAGTCTGGAGTTTATTTAACATGGAGTTTTAATACCTCGAGGCATGTAAGCCTTTCATTAATCATATACACCAAACAAATGGGCACTCTACTAATACTGGAATTCCAAGCATTTAGAGGGAGTACAAAGCATACAAGAGGAGCAGATGGTCTTAAAGATAAGTGTCTGCAAGAAGACAACTTTATCAACGCACCCAGATGTGCTGTGGAGAATCATCCTTCCTTGAGGGGGCCTTGGACTATGGAGTTGTGCCTCTGCACTAGGGCTGGCATGCCAAAGTCTTGTAGTCATAGTGCTGGGAGGAGACCACATATACTTTCTTCCAGCTCCTTAGTCAAATAGCTGTTCACCAAAAAAATGTCTGGAGGCAAAGGTTGGCTCTGAAAAGAGGCTGCTAATCTTCCTCATATTTTTATTTTTATTCATTTGTTTTGTTTTTTTTGTGGCATGAGAGCTGCTGCTGGATTTGAACTGTGAACCCTATGGATTGCAGTCCCGCACACAACCACTATGCCACCGGGCCTCAGCCTTCCTCAGATTTTTATATCTTCTTTATGTAATGTCCTTCTTTGTCTCTAGTGATCTATCTTTTAAAGTCTGTTTTGTCTGTAAAACTACTCCTGAGTTTTGGAGAACTGTTTGCATGGAGGGGGCCTTGGTGGCATAGTGTTTCTGGGTGAGACAGCCGACCACTCAGCCTAGGATCCACAGATAGAAGCCACGCGCCGCTCTAAGGGACAAAGACAAGGCTTACTTCTTCAGTAGGAGTTGCAGTCTTGGAAACTAACAGGGGCATTTTGCCCTGTCTTGTAGGGTCGCTGTAAGTTAGCATCGACTTGATGACAGTGAAGTGTTTGGGGGTTTTGTTGGTTTTTTTTTTGTTTGGTTTGTATGAAATGTAATTTAATTATTTTACTTCCTACCTATTTGCCTTTTCTCCTATTTAAATCTTGTAAATAACATATAATTGTATCATGTTTTTTTCTAATCCATTTCTCTAATTTCTGCCTTCTAATCAGATGACTGATTTCATTTAAACTTAAGTAATTACTGAAAGGGGAGATTTCCTGACTTTTGTTATTTGATTTCTATGTGATTTGTCTTTTATAGTTCATTTCTTCAATTATTACACTCTTGTGTTAAAAATACTTTCTAGTGTACATTTTAATTCTGTTTTTTCTTTCATTATACATTTTTAGTTCACTTTTTTCTATGATTTTATTGGGGGCTTTTACAACTCTTGTAACATTCAATGCATCATTTGTATCAAGCATATTTGTACACATATTGCCATATTCATTTCCAAGTATTTTCCACTTGAGCCCTTGTTATAAGCTCCTCTTTTAGTTCTTCTCTTAGTTGTTGCCTTGGAACTTACAACTAACATCTTAATTTATAGCAATCTAAAGCATATTATTTCAATAGTATACAAACCTTTTGCACCTATTTAGCTTCTACCCACTTACCTTTATGCTTTAATTTTCACAGATCGCATCTTTAAAATCGTATGCTTATCAACTTAAATTATAATTATTTTACGCAGTGTTTTTTAAAAATCAGACATAAAACAAGGGGGGGATTGCTTACAAGCAGAAAATGCACCTATACTGTCAAATGTCCTCCCCTTTTAAGCTAAATGTTTCATATAGCATTTCTTGTACATCAGCTCTTTTACTCATGAACTGTCTTGTTTCGTTTTAAATATAGAATGTTTCTTCAGTCTTTAGTGATAGTTTTGCCAGATAGCATTCAGCCTATATATTTTCTAAGACTTCAAGGATGCATTCAGAAAAATCCAAATTGGAAAACTCATGTTCTTCAAGATAATTGGAATGAAACAGATACACTATTGCCTAATAAAAAGGTCTTTCTAATGAAGAGATTTAATAAAGAGATCTTTTTAACTCCCTTGACTAGGAATAATTGTATATTTTATCTATGCATATATACCTTGACCATAGCTTCTTTTGAGTCCTTTGTCTCAGCAGCCCTCTAGCAATTTTGGCAGCATATCTCTTACCTAATACAAAAAGTGCACAGCTGAAAGGCTGATCATTTAATGTTTTGGTCATGTCCCATCTTCTGCATGAGAAAAACTTAATGGTATGAGATAGTTTTTTTTTTAATATTTAAGTAGTAAATCCTTTAGCTCATAAGACATGCTTCAGTATATATATGCTATATGTTTCCAGTACAATTTCTCTTTTAACATTCATAGATCGAGAAACTGGAAAAATTTATATGAATCTAGATACAAGGGAGTGGCCAATACCAATCTTTTACAATCTGTTGTCGTAGCCAAAAGTAGTAACTGAATCCAACAGCAATAGCTGCTAATACTCTCAGGCAGAAATCTATACTCTGTGGCAGTTTTCTAAACGAGATAGAATGTAGAAGAGAACTGTATACATTTTGCAAGTATTTTATCCTTCCTGTTATATTACATTTAGACTCAAAATTTTATGGTGCTGTGGGTTATGCCTTCCACTGCTAACCATTACAAGATCATCAGTTCAGACTTACCATCCCAACGCCTAACCTGTAGTCCCATGGGGGCTCCAGGGGGACATGGTCTCCAAAACGCACATCATTTCAGACTCATAGCACCTATAGGACAGAGTAGACCTATGAATCTTTATGGGAGTAGAAAGCCCCATCTTTTTCCTGCAGAGCAACTAGAGGTTTCCAACTGCTGACCTTGTGGTTAGTAGCCCAGTGCATAAGCCACTCCACTGCCAGGACTCCCGGGCTAATGATAAGAGGTACACATCGAATTAGTGACCATAGACGAATGTGTCTTTCCTCAGAATTGCCCTGAACTGTGTGCCACAGACTGAATTGGTTAAAACAAACAAGAGCACTGTCCCATCTTTCTTAAAAATTCTGTGGTTTTTTTTAACCCATGGGTCAATATCAATGCTATAAGCGCAAGACTCAATTATTTTTTTAAAGTTGTATTTTTGGTGAAAATTTATACAGTTTTCTGTCGGACATTCTGTACATAAATTGCTTGGTGACAGTATTTACATTTTTTACAATATATGAAAATTGTATCTTGGTTATTCCATACCTAGTATTCTAGTTTTCATGTTATACACACACTTCTCATCTTTCCCTTAGAACACTAGATATACTTGTATATAAGTCAAGTTTTTCAGCACATTTTTATGCAGCTTTTGTAGTAAAATTGGGTGCCTCGACTGATACTCAGGTAGGCTTATACTTAAGTATATATGTTAAGTGGTAACCTTTTAGTTTCATACAGGTAAACCTTTTTTAGTACAGCACTGTTCTTACAGGTCACTTACCACTATCAAGTCAATGCTAACTCATAGCAAGCATGTAGGCTAGGGTAGAATTCTCCCGTGAGCTTCCGAGACTATAACTCTTTTTGGGACTAGAAAGTCTCATCCTGATTCTTAAAGGTACTATTCTTGATTTTGTGGGTCACTCTTTTTCACAAAAAGGTGACGTCAAGGCTGAGCCCCGGTGGTGTAGTGGTTGTGCGTGGGACTGCGGCCCACTGCGACGGAGGTTCAATTCCATCAGTGGGGCTGGGCCTCCTATTGCCACCACCGGAGAGCAGTGATGCCCCCCCCCCCAAAAAAAAAAAGATGACGTCAGGGTATAGTTTGGGTTCAAGATGTAAAGTGTCTCAACACAGTAGTCTCTGGGCCTCCTGTGGTCTCAACTGGTTCAGTTAAGACTCCAAACTCTTTATTAGTCACAATTGATGGTGTGAGTTTTATCCTGTTCCAAGTAGATTCCATTCAGGAATAACTTAAATTTGCACATTTGAAATGATGGTGATACTGTCTTGATAATAACCTTTGCTTTTCTGGTAATGTATTGGTTATGCATTGGCCTGCTAACCGCAAGTTCCCAAGCTTGAAACCACCAGCTGCTCCTTGGGAGAAAGGCTTTCTACTCCCTTAAAGAGTGTCAGAAATTACAGGGGCAGTTCATTCTACTCTGTCCTACAGGGTCGCTATACATTCACATCACCTTGATGGCAATTAGCCTCCTTGTCGGATCAGATTCTTTTCTGGATAGCAGTGAAGTCCTAACACAGCTACATTCCAAATCTTCCTACTGCCATTAAGGATGGTCATTGTGGCACCTTATTAGAAGTCATTTGATGCTAAGGACTCTTCTAAGAACGCTAGTCCTTAATTGTGAAAAATTCCCAAGGTAGCTCGTTTATTTTTTCTAAAGTCAATTCCATAATTAGTACTAATAATTTAAATAACTATTATGATTTATAAGAATGCTCCCTTTAGTTTTTGTCTCTGCTTATCTAAATACCTATAGTTCCTGTGTTGTAAACATTTCAGTGGCAACTTAGGCTAGAATTAATTCACAACAAGAACAACAGATAGTTTATACCTCATATTTCATCTTGAAAGAACTTAATAGTTTCTAGAAAGTTCATTATAGATAAAAATCAGTAAAATGCAGGTACCTTTTAGTGAGACTCTGCTTTAAACAAAATAAAGAAGCAAGCTGCAATTTGTGGAAGATATTGAATTAGAATGTCATATCTGTTTAAAGTTATGGAGAGAACATTGGTGGTTTTTTTTTTTTTTTAAGGAATGCTCAGAGTTCAGTTTTACAAGGTTTGATCTCCCTGCTAAAAGAACAATGCCATGCGGGTGAGTCTAGTCAAAACCGTAGAGCATGGCATTGTAGTATATGTAAGGAGTCAGGAAATAATACATGCCATTGTAGCTTACTATAGATGTGACCAGGGTAGTGTACTGGAATTTCTTTTTTTTTTTTTAGTTTATTAATTTTCTGATGAAATTCCAAACAGTCATCACAGATCAAGTCCCTAAACTCTTTATTCTTGCTATTTACCAGCACCAACATTGGCCTGTCCGGTCCCCTTTACTGTCATCATTCTATTCTTGTATTCATGAGCTGGTTCCTGAGACCTTTCTTTCCTCATACAGCTACATGTCTTGCTAGTCCATGCTCAGGTTAACTTTTCTTTGCATAGTCAAAGGGATTGTAAGCCATGCCAAAGTCAGTAGTCTTGCTATCACCAAAATAGTTTCCAAATGCAGACACAGAAAGACCTTGGTGTGACCGTACAGACGTGAGCTCGTTTTTCTAGCCAGATTGGGTCCCTTTCCACTGTATGCACTTTTGCCTTTCCAGGTTGAAGGACATCAATGGCCATTTGTTTTCACTGAAGTGGTGGATTGGTCTTGAACTTCCTGGTCTGGATAGTTACTGTGTCGTTCATGAGGGTGGCAAAGGCTCAAGCATCCATGCAAGAAAAGAAAGTGTGAAGTTTCTTAATATGACTTTTCTATCCATGTCTTTGTAACGCTCACCAAATGATTGGGTGGGGCTTTGCAAATATGGCATGTGTAACACTAACAGAGAGGGTTCTTAAGTTTGTTACTATTCCCGCTGACTTTGGAACAAGAGCAGAGAGAGAAATCTCAGGATCATTACAAGTGGTGTCTATTTGAAATCTCTGTCTGAAGTGGTTGATGCCAAGACCAGAGGCACTTGGGCTGAAGAAAGGAGACCATAAGACAGAACAGAGGAGCGGCATTGAAACGATGAGACCATGAAGCAGAGTGTGGGCTGGCTTCCTGGCCCACTGAGGCAAAAGGCCAGGGATCACTTGGCTAAGAGGCCGAGGTTTGGAAAGAGACTTGACTGTTAGCTGAGGTGAGCTGCAGCTGCGGACCAAGAACTGTATCCTTAATACTTCCTGATCCTGGCTTGTGGTAACCTGTGAGCCCCGTTAATTTGTGAGTACCACCTGTGATTTGAGTGTGGCCATCAAAACTAGGAGAGAAGTGAGAGTGCAGGGAGAGGCATGGTTGATGTTAAGAGTATGGTAGAGACGGATCGAGAAGAGAGCACGTCTGACTGCTGCCTCCCTCCTATTTGCTTTGCCAGCCAAGCAGTTTCTGTCGAGTGGATTCCCACTCAGAGGGACCCCATAGATGTCAGGGAGGAACTGCACTCCTGGGTGTTTTTAATACTGATTTTTTTTTTTAAGTCGCGCACAAGGTAGTAACTAATTCTTTTCTACTACCTTCTCTCCACATTTTGTTGACTTCTTATGTATAGCCAAATTTGTTCATCTCACTATTTTCCCCTCTGTTTTTGTAAAAGTTCTGCTAAGTAGCTCTCATCTTTGCTGAGTGGGAAGCATGTCCAAGTTCTCAGTACCTCACTCTTTCTCAAATCCCAGCCTTCTTAACTCGCTTGTGGAAGGCTAACAGTAGGTCAGATCTTTCAGCATTTGGGAGATGCCAGGACATAATTAGATGGCATCTAAACTCAATTAAGTATCACATCTCAGCGTCGTCAGGAGTTGAAAGTTAGAAGACCGTGGTAGAACTTTGAGAAGAAGGAAAATTATGCCTTTGTGTGTATCCCTTGGTTAATCCACTAAAATGTGTTTATATTAATGAGATGACTCAGGATGGAACTGGGAATGCCAAAAGGACTAAGTGATTGAAAGTTTGACATTTTGAGTCCTGTGTAATCAGCCTGATCTGAGGAGCAGAGGGACGCTATAGATTTGACCAATGAATCATGACTGTGTCAAATCAATTGTGTCTATGTAAGCCCCAGTGAGTTTGGGGGGGAGTTTGCCTTATTGACTATATTCTGTATACATCAGTATAATTGGAGAGAGATGTGTCACCAGGGACATAGACGCTTCACATTTGGTGCTTTCATAGTTCAGGTTTTATGTCAGTGAGGTTAGACCAGGATTTTCAGTGGTTTGGCAATGAAGACCTACTAATCCCCTATGATGAGATCTCCTCTAGGGTGTGACCTGCTTCTGATATAAGTGAACACTATGGGAAAGCTTACTTGCTTTTTTACAACATCTGTGTCGCCATTGGACCTCCAGTTTTTCGACTTCAGCTAGTGACCTGATGCACTGCCAGTAGATTCTGAGCATGGTCAACTACATGCCGTCTTACCTGCTACCTTTGGATTCATCTGCCTCTGTAACTAGAACCCTACGTCTGACCTTAGGCTCATCAGTCTCTGCTGCTACGTAAATGAAGAGAAGCCTCCAGCCTGACATCTGACCCGTTGACTTGGAACTTAGCTGTCTCTTCAACTGTGTGAACCATTTCCTTGACACAAACCTTTTGTATATGTTCATAGATAAGCTTCGTGGTTTTGCTTCTCTAGAGAGAACCATGTCTAGTATACATGTCTACGACTGTCTAGAACCATGTCTAGGACTGGCCCAGACATTACTCTATTTCTCCCTTTGACTAGTTCTGATTTGTAGCCTTTTGATGAAATTGTGAGAATAGGAATTTCTTGAGTCTTGGAAGTCATGCTACCAAATTATCGACCCTGAGGGAGTAAGGAAAATGTCTGAATTTAGAAGAGCTGATCATAAGTGAGGGTGGCCCTCATGCTTGGAGGAGGTAATAAGAACCCTTACATTCATAGGTAGCTGGCCAGCAGTAAAACTACCCGGGGGACCTTGAAGTTGCCATTAGTTTCTGAAGTGAGGCCAGTTTTATGGAGAACTGTGCCCTGTACCTGAGAAGTTTAGCCTAACTCCATATAGCTCAAACCCTTATATAGACATCACTGCTGTGACAACCACAAAAAGGAGGGTAGTTCTCAAAAACAGGTCATCATGAGTTGGGTTAACTCTACAATAACTGGTTTGGGTTTTTATCCTGTCCACCCACCCCCACTGGAGCTGGTGTCAGAAATAATTTACACAGGAAGAACTCGACTTTTAAGTTTCTGATCTGTGTATAGAAGCTGTAGGCACGTGCTTTCTCTTTCAAGTAACAAGAACAACCAAAAGAAGGAAAAGAGAAGCCTCGGTATATTTAAGGTAAGGCAAATAAAATAAAACGAACTCACACAGTTTTTGTTTTTTATGAAAGCCAGAAAGCTGTTTTCAAGAAAAATGTATGATCTACAGTTACTATGTTTAGACATTTAGAAATTGGATAAAATAATTTTTTGGTGAAAGTAGGAAAACAGATTGACATAAATGTACATTAGGGTAGTGACTTTCATTTCTTGAACATATACAGTGAAATAGTTCTAAGCAATAAATTCTTGGGAAAGTAGGGTAGGGATTGGATAAATGTCAGAGTTTATGACTGAATGCATAGAAACAGGTGAAAACTCAAGATAGAGAGGTAATAGTAACCACTTGATGAAGAGACTTAAAACCCTTTTACCCTACAATAAAAGACATTGCTTTAAAACTATAACTTGGTATTGTAGTTTGATTTTTACAAAAGATATTAGTTATATTTGTAGCTACTGGATACATAAAATAAGAGGAATGACTTTTTCACCCCAATACAAAGAAGTATTTACTGTTAAAATCTTAACTGTACAAAGTTTGTTTATATGTATTTGATACTATATATTACTGTAACTAATGCCAAAATTATTCAAAAGGGTGACATAGTCACTATTTCTTCCATGGGTGTCTTAAAAATAAAGGATGGCTGACCATGCAATATTCAATAACTTTCAGGTTGACTACCAAGCCAAAAGGGAGCCCTGGTGGCATGCAGGGTAAGCAGTTAGCTGCTAGTGGAAAGGTTGGTGGTTGGCACTCACCCTGTGGCTCTGTGGAAATAAATCCTCGCTCTCTATTCTCATAAAGATAAATGCCTCAGAAACCCTATGGGCTGATGGTCCACTCTGTAAACTTTCACCTAATTCATAATAAAAAGGGTTTTGTATTTTTTTAAACCCTGTGAGGCAGTTTTACTCTGACACATGTGGTCACCATGACTCAAAACCAATTCAGTAGCACCTATCAGCTACTAGGCTAATGTGGCCTATCACAAGCCTCTAGACCCCTCCTTCTTCCTCCAAACCCAACCTGTGCTCTCCATTCTACCTCTGGATTTCAGATTTGCTGTGCTTTTTATCTTCACATATTCCTCTTTCCCATTACAGGAATCTTTTGTAACAAACAATTGCAGCACACTTTGATTTCTCCTTCTGAATTTCTACTACACACATACTACCCTAAACTCTCTGCTGTGTTGGTGTAATGTTTAAGCTTTCTGAGGCCAGGACATTTGATTATGTCTATTCATATGTAACACATAACAAATGCTGGATGATCAATCAGTGAAAACATTTTAGGTGAATACAGAAAAGGGGGGCACTGAATATTGTGACATGGCAGATTCCGAATATGTTGAAAGGACCTTAAACTGCAGAAAGAATAGGTCTTGGGGAAAGATAAGGAGAGCTTTCTACACTGGGATCACAAGATGAGCTGAAGTACAAATATCCAGAGCCAGGTGACTTGTAACTGGTGCCCTGGCCGTGTCGGGGACTACACATTGACTTGCTAACCACCAGGGCAGCAGTTTGAAAGCACCCGCCATGCCTCGGGAGAAAGATGAGTTTTCTACTCAAGTAGAGTTACCGTCTTGGAAACCCACAGGGGTAGTTCTTCTCTGCCCTGGCGGTTCACCATGATTCAGAATTGACTTGGTGGCAGTGAGTATGGTTTTTAATGTTTGGTGACTTAGACATTTGGATGAATAAACTAGTGCGCAAGTTCATATATTCTGACTATAGTAACTTGTCTATTTACCAGGCAGCTCTTTTTTTTTTTTTGGCATCACTACTCTCCGGCGGTGGGAGTAGGAGACCCAGCCCCACTGCTGGAATTGAACCTCTGTCCCAGTGGGCCGCAGTCCCGCACACAACCACTATGCCACCGGGGCTCAGCCCCAGGCAGCTCTTTTTAAGTCATTCATTCACCAAACATTTTCTAGTTTTAGGCTACAAAGGTGAGAAATGATCATTAATTTAAGGTGCTTAAGGTCTACAAAGGCAGACAGATGTAAAACGTTATTGTAATGGGTTAAATGCAATACGCAAAGGCTGTGGGGACACAGAGGAGGAAGCTACATAGAAGATTGCTTTGGATTGCCCGAGTTGTCAAAAGCCTTGTCTGCACCTTTGAAAGGCATATGACAGCACTAAGGAATGCTAGTGCAGTAGTGAAGTGCTCAGTTACGAATGAAAATGTTTAAGGTCTGAGCCCAGCAGCCACTGCACAGAAAACGTGGCAGTCCGTCTTGGAGACCCTGTGAGGTGCTGCTAGTCTGTCCTATGAGGGTACCGAGAGTTGGAATCAAGTAGCTAGCAGGGAACGTGGTTTTGTTGTTGTCGTAGTTTAAACCAGCACCGAGGAGCCCTGCACCCATAGTGAATTATGTGTTGGTCTGGCAGTTCAAACTACCAGATTGGCCTCTCTTTCTTTTAAGTCATTTTTTTGGTGTTCTTACAGCTTTTATAGGAATCCATCCTCCATCCATTGTATCAAGCACATTTGTGCATAGGTTGCCATCATTATTTTTAAAACATTTTCTTTCTACTTGAGCCCTTGGTCTCAGGTTATTCCCCCCACCTTCCCTCCCTCACTCATGAACCCTTGATAATTTTTAAATAATTTTTTTCATGTCTTACACTGATGATTGCTGTCTCCCTTCACCCACTTTCCTATTGCCCGTCCCCCTCAGAGGGAGTTATATATCAATCATTGTGATTGGTTCCCCCTCTCCCCCTCCCACATTACCCTTACCCTCCTAGTGTTGCTACTCTCATTATTGGTCCTGAGGGATTCATCTGTCCTGGATTCCCAATGTTGGGAGCTCTTCAGAGGCTTTCAGCACCCTTAAAAGTCAACATTTTGAGTAAACTCTGTGGGAGTGAAGGCTTTCGGATCTTCATTTGCTGATGGGGCATGACTCAACAGGAGAATTAGCTGCACAAATCTGCTAATGAACAGAATTTGGAATGTGCTAAGTGTGAATTGAGGAAAATTTGAAGTCATTAAAAATGAAATGAAAGGCATGAAGAGTGATATCCTAAGAGTTTGTGAGCTGAAATGAACTAGTCTTGGCCATTTTGAATCAGAAAATCATAATTTACTATGCCGGAAATGGCACAATCAAAGAATTGGTGTGTGACATTCATTATCAGAAAAGATCTTTTAAAATCAACCAGGAAATACAATGCTATCTACAATTGGATTATATCAAGCCACCTTCAAGGAACTCCAATCAATACAATTAGTGCTCAGATTTATGCACCAACCACTAAAGCTAATGATGAGATCTGAATACCACACCAAGAATTTTGGGATTAGAAGGCTTCAAAGAAAATGAATTTGGATATATGTTGGTCTAATGAAATGACTAAGAGCCAAGGTAAGGAATAGCATGAAAATGGTACTTTTCATTCAGTAAATCAAAGTCCAGAATAATGACCTATCCTGCATGCCCAGAACTAAGGAAAGAAAAGAGCTAAGTGGATGTCAGAAGAGACTCTGGAGCTTACTCCTAATTGTAGAGGAGCTAAAGCAAATGGAAGAAAGGAGGAAGTCTAGGCGCTGAACAGAAAATGGCCAAGGGGCATCTCAAGAAGACAGTCATATTATAATGAAATGTGCAAAAATCTTGTCTTGCTTTGATACATAATCATTGCTCATGGAAGCAGTAATCAAGAGATTAAAAAAAAAAATGAGTGGAGGGCTGAGCTCCGGTGGTGTAGTGGTTGTGCACGGGACTGCAGCCCACTGGGTCGGAGGTTCAAATCCAGCAGCAGCTCTCCAGGAGCCAGGCTGGGCCTCCTACTCCCACCACCAGAGGGCAGTGATTGCCCTCCCCCCCCCCCCCCCGAATGAGTGGCATTAGGTAAATCTGCACAGCGCTCTTTAGATTTTTGAAAAGCAAGGTTGTTACTTTAAGGACTAAAGTGCACTGTCCCAAGCCATGGTCTTTTCCACAGTCTCATACGCATGTGAAAGTTGGACAGGAACAAGGAAGATCGAAGAAGAACTAAATACATTGTAATTACGGTGCTTGAGAAGGATGTTGAAAGTACCATGGACTTCTCTAAATGGACTAGCAGATCTGTCTTGGAAGAAGTATGAGCAGACTGCTGAGGCACGGATAGCAGGACTTAATCGTACATATTTTTGGGGGGGGGGCATCACTGCTCCCCGGCGGTGGGAGTAGGAGGCCCAGCCCCACTGCTGGAGTTGAACCTCCGCCCCAGTGGGCCGCAGTCCCGCGCACAACCACTGCGCCACCGGGGCTCCGCCCCATCGTACATATTTTTCACATGTCAGGAGAGCCAGTTCCTGGGGAAGGACTTAATGCTTGGTAAAGTGGTGGTGGGTAGTGGGGCGGGGCAAAAAAGGAAAGCTCTCGAGATGTGTTGACCCAGTGGCTGCAGCACTGGGCTCAGGACCAGGCGAGGATGGCACAGGAATGGGCAGCATTTCTTTCCGATGTGCATAGGTACCTATGGGTTGGAACCAACTCGATAGCAAAGAAATCACTGGGCACATAATCCAGGTACTGCGGCACTGCAGCTTAAGAGTGATGGTTCTAATGTTGTTTTCAGCCCTGGGGTCCATTTTAGGTTCCTAAGGGTTGGAATCAACTCGTTGGCAACGACTGCAGACCCACAGTCTCCAGAACCCACAGGGACAGTTCTCCTCTGCCCGTGCGGCTGCTGTGACTTGGGGTCGACCGAGCGTGGGGCGTTGGCTTTGCACGGATCCCAGGGTTTCCTTGTAGGCCACAGTTAAAAGGCGCCCCACAACATCCCTGCACCTCCTTCAAAAAGAACTCGCAACGTGACTGGACGGGTGCCTTTTACTGTTCAAATTAGGTGACCGCCAAGTTGAGCTGCCTTAATTGTTGCGGAGGCCTGAAATTTGTACATAACTTGAAGAGAGATTGTTGGTTTTGAATGTGAGAATTACGTATATTTGAAATCTGAAAAGAATACTTTGCTGAGTTCTTAAAAGTATTTTTAAAGACCTGTAACTAATCAAGATTATCTCTTTTCCAAATTATCATCTTAATTGCAGTCATTTGAGTCTATAAGCATCCAGAAGAAAAAAAGTCTTGCAACTTTTTCTCCTACAACGGGGACATGGCAAATGAGCCCCTGTGCTTCTTCCACAAGTTCTGAAAAAGTACACGCAAGTGGGTCTTCACATGGTTAGTTGAACACCTTTTTCCACTCAGTTTAAGATTTTTCTAGATAATTGTGCAATCAAGATTTTTATTTAATAATATATGAAAGAACTGTAGCTGATATTTCTCAAAAGAATTCAATGTAGAAACAGCTAGAATAGAATGTAGAGAGCACTGTGGACATAAATGTAAACTTTTTAGGCACTTATTTTAAAATGCTACTGCAGACTTTGTTCCCTTACAATCCTATCCATTAAGTTAAAGTTATAGCCTGACTGCCTTCAGCTACTATCAATTATAATGGTTACAGATACGCCCCTTAACAAGCTATCTATCATGTGCATAAATTAAAGGGCACATAATTCAGGTACTGCTGCACTACAGTTTAAGAGTGATGGTTCTAAATGTTATTTTTAGCCATGTTGTCCATTTTAGGTTTATCCACGTTTAGTATATCTTTATATAGCTTCCCTTTGTTATATTGTATTCCCTTCTTTTCTCTATACTATTTTGTGTGAGTTGACAAAGCATTTATGGAATTATCCATTAGAGGAAGACTCGCTTAATGTAAGGTTATTTATTTTACAAAGAATTGTTTGCTTGATTTTTTCAACATATACCATAGATATTTGAGTATAAGCTGAGGCCAATATTAGCTGAAGCACCTAATTTTACCATAGTAACTGCATTAAAAATGTGTTGCAAAACTTGGCTTATATATGAGTATATATGGTATTTGTTGCTCTGGCAGTTTATCATTTTATATCTGTTACATTAAATATTTTTTAAAAATATAATAATCTAGTTTATTAACATTTATAAAGGTCATGAACCAGTGGTTCATTCATGTTACAGAACATTAAGCATGCTCAAATTTAATGAAATATGATTTAGATAGACTGTGATTAGTTTAATTTATATTTTATTGTTAAACACTTACTAAATGTTAAATAGATACTATAGTCAACAGAGAAATGGGGACATTTCCTCATCTAACTTGATTTTGTTTAAATGAAACACATCAAAGATAAAAAGAAATATGAGATAAGCTTTTTTCCCATTTTTTAAATTAAAAGATCATTAATGACTTTGGCTTTGTCTAGTCAGTACTTTATACCTTAAAGCTGTTACTATTAGAATTGCATTCACAAAACTGTATGCAAATACTTACATTTTCAAGTTACATAGTTCTTGGTAATATGTATCTGGCATACTTCTATTTATAATTAAAAATACCCTAGATATTGAACATCTCTATACTAAAATGTGAATAGATTTGAAGTGGATATATGCTCAATTTCCATATTGAAATTAAATATGAACTTAAGGGAATAGGCCTTTTGGCCATAAAAAGATGGGTCACATGATTGAAGTTGACATTTAGGTGGTAATTATTACAGATTATAGTACTAAGTAAGCTCTTTTAAAAGTCATACAGCAAGAGTGTCTAAGGTACTGACAATATTCTTTTTCTAGACCTATGCAATAGCTTTACTGGTTTACATTTATAATTATTAAACTGTACATTTATGTTTGATATATTCTTCAATATGTATATATCATGCACAGTATTTCAAAATAGAGGAATATGATGCTTAATGCTATATAAATAGCAGATGATGCTATTTGTGATCACTATGTTGCTCATCCTAATATGTCATCCTAGACATATATTAAAACCAAGAAAGCCTGATTCTTCTAAGGTGACCTAAGTTGCAAAGAAAACATGAACTAGTTTAAATTCTAAATGGGGCCACTAACTATATTAATAATGTCCACTCTTAAAATATTATACAAAACATATTTTTGGATCGTATCTAAATAAGCATTTTTATGTAAATAACATTTCAAGGGTATTTTATGTGCTACTCACTTTCCACCATGACATTTAAGGCCATGAATAATCTAATGGCTCAGCACCTCCTCTGCCTCCTTCTCTCCTGTTCTCCCAGTGTCTGTGCCCCTTTACCCATTCTGACCTTCGGCTATTCCTCATTCTGAGCACCCCTGCACTTGCACTTGCACTTCTCTCCACCTGCAATTCTCTTGCCACTGTCATATTTTTTCTATATTTAGTATACCATATTCTTACATTTTTGCCATACACCTTCTACATTTGCCATCTGCTGCCTCGACTGGGAGGTGTTTTCATCATAAGTGTAGCTATGCCAATTTTCTTTACATTTTACAATTAAGAAAAAGAAGGGGGGGAAATGGTTGGCAAATGTAGTTGACATGTGCATTTTGTTTGAAAGGACAGTAAGGAGAACTGGGATTTATGTAGTATACTGATAACCTTCCGTACCTTCGAACACATCGTTCCAAACTGCTAGGCTTTTTAGAGAAAAGGAGGAGTTACATAAGAGGAAACAGGAGAAAATGGAGCAGGGACAATGATCTAAGATCTAAGTGTTACACATTTTCTGTAAATAAAGCCAAAAAAGAACCAAACTCACTGTCATAAAGTCATTTCCAACTCAGAGACCGTGTAGCATCGGGTAGAGCTGCCCCTGTGAGTTTCTGCGACGGTAACTCTTTGCCAAAGGAGAAGTCCTGTCTTTCTCTGGTTCATAACTAAAGATACGTTTCTAGATTAAAGAGTCTAGTTATTTTTTTTTATTATTATTTTTTTAATTTTTAAAAAATTTTTTAAGGCATCACTGCCCTGGTGGTGGGAGTAGGAGGCCCAGCCTTTGCTCCTGGGAGCCGGAATCGAACCTCCATCCCAGTGGGCCGCAGTCCCGCGCACAACCACTACGCCACTGGGGCTCAGCCGAGTCTAGTTATTTTTTAATGAATTCAAATAAATATCTTACATAGCATTTTAGATGGAATTTACCTTGAACATTTAATAAATACTGGTGACTAGCCATCCAGTGAAGAACCCAAAGTGCCACCAAGTTCCTTAAGATAATGCTTGGTATGAAATGCAAAATAAATACACATTAAAGGAGTCTGATCCACAAGCAGCTTCATTTTACAGTGATACCACTAGGAACTCATCATTTTCTATTTATTCATATAACCAATTTCTTGTTACTTTGAGGATAAAATAATGAAAACTGCAAGCTTTACTCCAATACTCTTTTCCTTAAGATATTTTATCTTGCTAATGTGTTTTAAATGATGTAATCAAATTGGTTTCTGTAATTTTCTTCTTAATGTGCCATGTTATGATGATAATTTTATTCAAAATGTTTTGTTTTATAATTTAATAGTGAATAAAAATTAGGAGAATGAGTAATGGAATAAAAACCACTATTGAAAATTTTGTCAATAACAAAAAAAGAAATTTTCCCATTTGAAATTTCAGAATACTTTTCCTTTTTCTATCTATCTATCATTCATTTGTCCACTCTTTTATTTTCTATTTAAAATTTGGTTCAGAATTTGGGAATTTCTCTTTAACCTTGTGTTCTTCTGTTTATTACACACATATAGGAAAGAGGAGAAAATCAAATAACCTCAATTCCAGGTTAACTGAAACAAAGACGTCTACATCAAATGATGATAAGTAAGTTGGTTCATTTTTAAATAGTACACATATATATCTTACAATAAAAGATTCACACTTATAAATGTGATAACTTATGGGAAATCATTACAGAAAATAACATACACCTAAGTTGTTCTCTTTCTTCAGAAGGTAAAATACCTGGTGGTGTGCTGTAATGACAGTTTTTGTAAGTTGCCTTGGAGTCAACTCCACCTCATTTCAACCCCATATAAACAAGGACAAAACACTGCCCCAGCCCTTGGCCCATGAATGTTGCTCTATTTGAGTCCATTGCAGTAGTCCTTGAGTGAATACAGATATTGAGGCTATCTCTTACATGATCTCCTCCAGCAACCAAAGTAAGCAACTTGCAATCTCAGGCAATATTTTGTGATTCATGTGTTTTTTCCACTGGTTAATTTCCTAGCAGGTGACCAGGTTTTCTTTGTAGCCTAATGTAGTTTGGAAGCTCTGCTGAAACCTCTCTACCATGGGTGTCCCTGCCAGCATTACAAACACCGGGGGTATAAAGCCAAACCTAAACTCAGTGCCATCTAGTCAATTCCAGGTCATAGCAATCCTCAATAGGCTTATAGGATCTGGACAGAAAGTCTCATGTTTCTCCTTCTGTGCCACTATTTGTTTTGAACTCTTGACCTTGCAGTTAGCAGGTGAACATCCAACAGTTCTCCTTGGGCTTCCCCAGTGGCATAGCTTTCTGCATTATAGCAAAATGCAAACCCTCACTGTATGGCTAATTAGCTGGGTTGGGCCCAATTTTCCAAACTTATTTATAAGAGACCATCTTAAGGTTTTCTGTAAGGTAAGCACAATAGTCTTTTAAGATGAACATAAATGGAGAGGTGTGGCTGAGCCCCAGTGGTGTAGTGGTTGTGCGCGGGACTGCGGCCCACTGGGATGGAGGTTCAATTCCAGCTCACAGGAGCAAAGGCTGGGCCTCCTATTTCCACCACCAGGGCAGTGGTGCCAAAAAAAAAAATGGAGCGGTGATACATTTTATGAAACCATGATATCTAATAATAGCTGGTACAAGGAAGAGCTGGGAGCACAGAGAAGCTAACAGAGTAAGGACCCTAGAGGAACTTGAAAGACTCACCTGTTTAGTACTCCAGTGTTTTCATATTAGCCTGCCAGTGGTGCCTTTGAATATACAGTTATCTGCACATATTACATATGGACAAGTATTCAGGAAAGAGGATTTCTATCCTTCCCACTGAGGCCACAAGGGTTGAATTCAGCAGATTGTTGGATTTTCCAATTAGTTCAAGTGTTTAGCCTATTTATCATTTGACCAGTATTTTCTGTGTACTTCACATTATACCATCATGAAGCTTTTACACGCTAGGAGTTTATGGTTAGTTTTTACATGCCTTCCCTTACCTAGAAGTGGGTTATGTTTTATGTTTTTACTACCCTACTGCCCACCAAAAAAAAAATCATCATATGGAACTCCAAATGCATTTTCCCACACTGTGTCTTAATTTGTAGTTCTGATTCCAGGTCAAGCCACACGGGTAATTTCCTAATATAATGGAACTGTAGTGTTAAACCTCGTGTACAATAGAATGAAACACCACATGGTCTTGCATCGTCCCCACTTTTGTTACATTTGAACTCATTGTCGCAGCCATTATGTCCATCCCTCTTGAAGGTTAAAAGATAAACTGAGTGCCATTGATGGTTCAGTCAGGATGGAGGGGAGTGTTCCCCATCAATTAGTGTGCCCCTTATATACTTTAGAAGTTCTTTTCTCTAGCCAGGCACCCACAGCTCCCAAGGTTTTCATCAGTTCTAAGTCTTCCCAAGCCTGTGTTTATGTGTGTGTTAAAAATTACTGCTCCTTCCATCCTCCTCTCAATGCTCCCATTTCCTCATTGGAAGTAATCACAATGAAGTATTAGGACATTTTTAGTAACTTATTTAATTTTAAAAATTAGATAATATACATAGATAATAAAAATCTTGAATTATACAGAAGGATGTACAGTGAAAAAAGAGTGGCAAGTAACAATTGATGAATCACAGAATCTTTTATTTAAAAAATGATTCCCGGGCTGAGCCCCAGTGGCGTAGTGGTTGTGTGTGGGACTGCGGCCCACTGGGATGGAGATTCAATTCCAGCAGCAGCTACACAGGAACAAAGACTGGGACTCCTACTCCCGCCACCAGAGGGCAGTGATGCCCAAAAAACAAAACAAAACAAAAATGATTCCCATTCTGATTCAAACAGCTAAAACTTAAAAATAAAAGACATGAAAGAGATGTCTTGGACCAAAGAATTACTACATAAGTAAGCCAAACCATACATATTGCTTAACCCCTGAATCAGCTCTCCATTAACTATTTATAGTTTCTTCTGCTTTCTCCTTCTAAAGCCACTAATTTGCCCTAAATTCTAGATTTTGTTAACAAGAACTCCCAGGGCAATGAGCTTCCTGTTAGCAAGGAAGGAGCCGAAACTTTTGTCATTAGTCACTTAGTTATTTGCCTATATTTATTTAATTTCTCTCACTCTAAAGATTTCTATTATTTAAGTCTTTCATTCCATGAATTGTTAGAATTATTGGATTTAAATACAAGCCAAGATATTTTGCAATATATGAAGAGAATGCCTTTCTCATAATTTTTCCACTCATTACAAAATTGCTCGGTCTTAATCTATAAGGTGATTTTACTGTTGTGGATCAGTTTTAAATGATCATAACATTTTATGTTTTATTCTGCCAAGATTCCTACTTGCAAGCAACTCCAGAGAAAACTGGGCAAAAAGACTGACATTTCCCAGGAAAGGCTATACATGTTACATGAGAAGGTGCTTGACCAGAGAAATGCACATTAAAATCTCATGGCATGTCACTACATACTCACTACCAAAAAATCAAACTGAACTCATTGCCTCAAGTCAGTTCTGACTCCTGGTGATCCACAATGTTAGAGGAGAACTACTCCATAGGGTTTGCTTCGCAGAACCTTTATGGTTGCAGACAGCTAGGCCTTTTTCCAGAGTCCCTGGGTGGTTTAGCAGCTCATCACAGACTGCTTGTGTGGTCAAGGACTTGGAGCCTTGATGAATCTCAGCCCTTCCTTTAATTATGGAGATGGACCCACGGGTTGTACCCATAAGCTCACCTGCTTGCCTTAGCTCAATTAGGCCCATCTTCAGTCATTCATATTTAAAAGAGGCTTAGCCAGTATTTCTGTGGAAGTAGAACCATGTATTGAAAATATAGATAAAAGACTAGCAGCAGCAATGAAAATCCAGTTCCCAGCACATGTGGGATTAAATATTTATGACGATTGCCATTTTGTCTAGGATGAAGACAGTGGCAGCCATATTTTCCTGAGAAACTTCTCAGCAAGGAATTTCTCTCTAAAGAATATAAAAGCCTTTCCCCCGAGTCAGAAAATATACACAAATATTTCCTGAGTTTCTCAGAATTTAGCAATTGGATGACAGTTATAAAACTAGTGCATGAATTCTACTGACAGAAATGGAAGCATGGGGGGGGGGGGGAGATGGAAGCAAGGGTATTCATCTACGAAAGAGGAGGAGGAGAAAGATTTAAAGTAAGCGCACATGAGAAGATAGACTGTCCACTTGTCCACTTGACCCTGCGGTGACCCAAGAAGTTTCCCTGCAAAAGCAGCAGAGGCATATCTTAAAATCATGTTCTCCAGATAGCTCCCACCACATGTAGACTGCTCTGCAAGGGTATCCAATCCCTTTTGGGGGCTTGGCTGAGCACCCCCAATGACCATCTTCATTTGGGAGAAAGGGTTGCTAGTCTGCTCTTTGACAGTGTTACGTTGCACGTTAACGAGACACCACTAACATTGTGTCGGTGTGACCTGAACTTTCAGGAGCCTCTCAAAATGGTAGTGTTACAGAATCTGCCCCTTCCCATGTGACTTTCTGAAGCTCAACAGAAAAGCATCACCAGTTCGTTGCAGGTTTGAATGAAGTCAGTACAGAGAGGCTCTTATGAGGGCTAAAAGCCTTTAATAAGTAAGAGCAGAGTAGCTTGCTCGACTCTGTTGTACATCCTGGGGTGTGTTCAACAGGTTTGGGCATCATGTAAAGAAAGCAGGACCTCCCCAGAGTGGGCAGGAATCACTGAATCTCCTTTTTTTGGAACTAAATGAGAGAGGCTGAAATTTTTTTTATAACTCCATCTCTCAAGTTGAAGTTTTGATATTAAGTAGTTAGATGACTTTGAAATGAAAAGACATAATAAATAAGTTTTTTAAAGGGGAAAAATCTGTGTCTCCAATATCCTTACATAATTTTTAAGTATGCCTAATGATCTCTATCCTTTGGTTGAATAATTACACCCTTAGTTGAAACATGTAGTGTATATCTTATATATGAAAACTTAATCTGGTGTGGATATTTCCCTTCTTTTTAGCCCAAAATGTTAATGGATAGTACTGATAAACTTTTGAAAAACATTTAAAGAGTATTTCTGGTTTCTCTCACAATTTTTTCAGTTTATTGATATATGATTCCCATACCACACATTTCAGTGGTTAAAAATATTGAGTTGTGCAACCATCACCACAATTTTAGAACAATTTCTTCTTTCTTGTACCCATTATTCTTAGTTTCAAAGCTCCTCCACCACAACCTCAAGAAACCTCTAATCCAGTTACTATCTTTATAGATTTACCTATCCTAGATTTCACATAAAGAAAAACACAAAACTTGACCCCCCACGACCAAGCCCCAAAGCAAACTCACTGCCATTGAGTTGATGCCAGCTCATAGGGGCCCTAGAGAGGTGGATAGAACTTCCCATGTGGGTTTCTGAGACTGTAACTCTTTCTGGGAATAAAAAGCCCCGTCTTTCTCCAGCAGAGTGATTGGTGGTTTCAAACTGCTGACCTGGTGGTTAACAGCCCAGTGGTTTAACCAGTGCACCACCAGGGATGCATAGCAATTACAAGTCAAACACTGAAAAACCTCAGTCCAAGAAAGAGCCGAAAGTAAATAAGATCTAGAACAAATTTTAAGATGAGTCATGTCCCATAAGTTAATAATGTAGATATGAGCCGAACAGTGGCCACAAACCATATGTGGCTATTAAGTACTTGAAGTAAAAGATAAATGTGAATAATCTAAAGTGAAGTGTGCTGTGAGTGTAAAACATACACTGCATTTTGAAATAGGTATTATTTCTATTAATCTCTATAAGCGCAGACAACCTAATCTTTATCTGAAGGAGTGGCGGTGGGTGTGAACTGCCGACCTTGCATTAGTAGTTCAATGCTGATTACATAGTTCATGTCTATAAAGGACTTAAGGAATGAAGGAGCATTTACATCTTTTACCACTTTGGAAATATAAAAAAAGAATTGGAGAACTGAAACTTAGATCCTTCAAAAAGAATGATATCTTTGAAAATGACTTGCCATGTTTAAAGGCTTACTCTTGCTAAATGGTATTTTTCATTCATTTATAGATTCATGATGTTATTATCTGAAGTTGAGAAATCATCAGAAAGTATCATGGAAATGATGCAGAATTTAAGCAGTATAAAGGTCTTGTTTTTTTTTTTATTAAGATCATTTTATTGGGGGCTCTTATAATTCATGACAATCCATACATCTATTGTATCACACAGTCTGTACATATATTGTCATCCTTCTTTTCTAGACATTTATTTTTGAGTTCTTGAGATCAGCTCCTGTCTCTCACCCCCACCTGAGTGGCCCCTTGATAGATTATAGATTGTTATTATTTCCATATCTCACCCGACTGCTATCTCCCTTACTCTGTGGTTTCTGTTGTTCTCCCCACTGGAGGGGTTATGTGCTATTCATTGTGATTGGTGCCCCCTTCTACCTCACCTCTCCTCCCCTTCCCCTTTTGGTATATCTATTCCTGTTCCTGAGTTCCATGTGTCCTGCGCTTTTTCTCTTGTCTCTACTTACGTACATGCTCCATTCCAGAGTGGGAAGCAGGACTGGGTCATGAGAGTGGGGGAAGAGGAAGCCTCAAGAACCAGATGTATGTTGCGTGATCCATTGGTGCTCTACTGCACCCCGATCGACTCCTCTCTGTGACCCCTCTGTGGGGGGATGTTCCATTGTGTAAGGATTGCCTTTAGGCCTCCACTCCAACCCCCCTCATTCTCACCAACACAGTTTTGTTTGTTTGTTTGTTGTTGGTTATGAATCTTCTGATGCCTATTACCCGGTCCCAATGACACCTCATGATTGCACCAGATGATGTGCTTCTTTCACGTGGGCTTGTTGCTTCACTGTTGGATGACCACTTATAACTTCAAGCCTTTAAGACCCTAAATCCTATATCTTTTAATAGCTGAGCACCATTCGCTGTCTTCTGCTTATGCACCCATTTTGTCTTCAGCGATCTAGTGTGTGTGTGGTGGTGGTGGCGGGGAGGGGCATCACAAAAGGCCATTTTGTTCAATCAAAGTGTTCTTGTATCAAGGGAGGATATGAACTGAGGCCCAAGGCCCATCCACAGCCTCAATGTATTGCCTTATAAATATAGGTACTTAGGCCAATACCTCTATTTTTATGGTTGAATATATTTACATAAGTACATGTGTAAATATATTAACACTTCTTTCTATATATAGCTTTGCTTTCCAGAGCCTTCCTGTTTCCTTTTGTCTCCTCCTGCCCCCATCAGGCTCCCCCCTTTTCCCCTTAGTACTTCCTTTCAGCTAGATTGGTTTTGCTCTAATACCCATAGGATCTCTGCAACCTCCTAGATGTGCGTTTTAATTCCCTAGTTGTTCCTCTGTCTGTGGCATTGTTTACTCAGCACACACTTTCCCCACCACCACCACCATCTTCTTTCCCCCTCACTCCCATTGCTTTCTCTCTTAGCTTGCAATAAAAGAAGAGAAAAAAGAATAAAAACAATAGCAAAAATATGCATAATTCCAGGTCTGTTCTTTGGCCTTTATGAGTCTCTCCCCCCTGGTTCTGGGAGAGTTCCTAGCCTGAAGTCTATTTGGGGGGCTCTTTAGGGTATTTGTGGATTGGCTTTGCTCCAATCACTGATCTGTTATGCTCCCTTCTTGGTTTATCCCACTGTATATGTGGGTTGGTGGTTGGGGGTACTATGCAGGCCATATTATCTCCCTGCCATGTGTCCCATTATTGTCCTCTGTGGCAGTACACTACAGTAAGGGGACAACATGTCTTGAGTTGTCAGTTTTACAGTCCTTTCTGTACCTCAGCAGCTCCATGCAGGGACATCATCCTTTGGGCTTGATGTGCCAATATAGAGTCTAGGCCGACTGTCCCTTTCTCTTTTTCTTTCTTGGTTTGCTTCTGCGTGGGCATGGTTACTTGGCTCCTTTCCCCCACCTGAAGGTTTGGGGTTGTTCTCTGTTGCACATACTTCTAGAGTGGGGGTCAGATTGGCTCTGGTTGGAGCTGGCCCTGTAGCCCAGTCTTGTCATGCAATCCTCCACATGGTTACGTTTCCCTCCTGGTTTGGTGCACCCTGGGGTGGGGGGTGGGGGGTCTGTATGCACATTTCCAATTTGAGAGTAACTTTGACTCCTGCTCGACTTTTTTCTTTTTCATGTAACTCTATACTTCTAATTTTTCATAAATTCCTTGGAAAAGGATATGTTAGAAACCTCAAAATAAGAATCTGGTTCAGGAAAGTATTTACAGAAAAGTTTTGCAGTTTAAATTACTTTTCTTTCTTTGGGGGGGGGGGGCATCACTGACCTCAGGTGGTGGGAGTAGGAGGCCCAGCCTTTGCTCCGTGGAGCTGGAATCGAACCTCCATCCCAGTGGGCTGCAGTCCCATGCACAACCACTACACCACCGGAGCTCAGCCCTTAAATTACTTTTCATGGGACTTTCTTTTTATATATGAATGTTACTTAACCATAATAATTAGTACTATCTGTGGCTTTGCATATTTAAGAGTAAGTTTGTAGCATATGTTTAGTCTTCTTAGTGAACCATAAGTTATTTTTACCTAAACATTTTAGGGTTTGTAAGTGATGACCAGGAAATTTGATTTCCCAACATAGAATTTTAAGTTTTTAAGTGAAGGAAATCATTTACTGTATTTAAGTTATTCTCTAGAATAGCGGTTCCCAACCTGTGTGGGTTGTGACCACTTTGGGGGTTGCACAACCCTTTCACAGGAATCTCCTAAGACCATCGGAAAACACATATTTCCGATGGTCTTAAGAACGCAGACACTGCTCCTCTCTCCGTCTCCATGCAGGTCTGCCCACTATGCAGAGACGCCCACATTTGAGTTCCTGGCATGAAGAGTGTTTGTTACCCATGCTACACCGTACTTCAAGACAAAATTTAGTTTATTTGTAATTAGAAATAAATATTTCACAATAAAGGATTACATAGTTTTATGCTTTAATTACATTCAATTTGCAACAATGAAAATACATCTTGCAGATATTTACATTATGATTCATAACAGCAAAATTGCAGTCATGAAGTAGCAACAAAAATACCTCATAATTTTATGATCGGGGGGAGGGTCACCATAACGTGAGGAACAGTATGAAAGGATCGCTGAGAACACTGCTCCAGAGTGACAGACATTTTATGATTGTAAAACTTAATTCATTTAAGGGGAAGAGGGGAAGGAATGGATAAGCCGATACTAGGGGCTAAAGGGAAAAAGGTGGACGATTGGAGAACAATAATAGAAGTGGACATGTGAGAGTGCTTGACGAGTATGCTTATTTATATATTGTGAAAAACGAGGTATGAGCCCCTAATAAAGTGATTGGAAAAAAAAAAGAATTGTATTAGCTCCAATAAAATGATTTTTAAAAAAAACTTAATTCATTTAAAATTGCTTTCTTTTAGACTCTGCAAAACATGAAAGAACTTGAAAGCCTCATTGGTATATCCTGTACATCCTGTTTCTTAAAGAGAGAAATTCAGAAAACCAAAGCGCTAAGTAAGAATTGATGAGTGTTCCTTATTGGCTTTAGTTTTAACTAAAGTGAACAGATATCCCACTTTTTAACAATTTGCCTGCATCCCTGGCACTTCAAAATTAAAATAAATATATTACAATACTATTTTTGCATTCTATGAACTTTTTTTGGGGGGGCATCACTGCTCTCCGGTGGTGGGAGTAGGAGGCCCAGCCCCACTGCTGGAATTGAACCTCCGTCCCAGTGGGCTGCAGTCCCGCGCACAACCACTACGCCACCGGGGCTCAGCCCTTCTATGAACATTTTGTTGCTCCATATAGACCAAATTTTTAATCAAGAACCCCCGCTTCTCCTGGTCAATGGTGTCCCGCTTAAAACCACTTTAGTTATAACACTATTAGTGTCTCCCAAATTTTTTTTCCAAATTTAAATTTAATAGATTTATATACTAATACTGTACTTGGGATAGAAATGCTACTATTTCATTTACTTAATAAGTAACATATCTACCTTTTCACAGAATGTGGTGGGGTAGGGACACTTCAATATGAAGGGAGTGAATGTACCTTGACAATTAGCAGTTGTTTTTCCTTTAGTACTCATTTTAAAAATATATAAATATTACTATGAATTTTTTTCATGAAGTTGTTTCTTCTGATTAATGATGAATTTTTCTCTGGGATTATTTTGTTCTTTTAGTGACAAAGGCAACAGAACAAAAGCTGTTTGAGCAGCAGCGTGCAGGACTTCCTAGAAAAGGTAGGGACTTGTGTTTCAATTATAGAATGGGATTATTTCTCCTCCCGCAGTCATTCAAACTCATCCATGACTCCTCGTTAGTGTGTTCTTGAAAGGGCCCTGGATCTCATTTGAAAGCTCGTACATTGCATTTAGCCAAAGATCAAGTCTGATGCAACAGACCACCTAATAAGTGGGCTTTCTTAATGCCCCTAATATACAACATTCAGTTTACAATTTAAATGTCATCTTTTTATTAAAAATTATCTTTTGAGAATACCAATTGGGGCAATAATACTTTAGTACAGCAGTTTTTAAATGACACATTAGAAAATTACACAAAGAATTATAAGTTACTTTCTAACGAGTGTGCTGGAGGAGGGACATTCATTCATCTTTGCTAATTATATCAGATTGTCTTTAGTAATTGTATTTATTTTTTACTCTTTCACTTTTTAGTTATAAAAGAAAATTGAGTCTAGTGTCCATTAAGGAGATTTTCTTTTCACATCTCAGTGATAGAAATATGTTCTCATTTTCATTTTTTAAGCTCCCAGAGGACATATACATGAATCTCTCCACACCTCAGTAAGCAAAATAATCATGGACTGTAAAATACTAAAACCTTTGGACCAACTTCAGAGTGATCATATTGGTATGAATACCATTTAATAATCTCTGCAAAGAGTTAGGCTTTGCACTGAAGAATATTACCTGCTACTATTTATTATCAGTGGTTCTTATTAATTGAATATCAATAATTATGTTCCTAATGCTAGTATCAGTAGATACAGTAACACCGCAAGATTCCTATTCTCAGACAAGGAAGCAAAGTAATTTTCTCCAAACACTGCTATATTAATTGACAGAGCAGGAATTTCAACTGAAGACCTATCTGACCCAGAAAACTAGTGCTTTCGCAATTCAATGTTGCTACTTTCTAAAGCTCTTCCTATTTAAACACAAGACATAACTGAAACTGGTTCAACTAGACTGGGTGTAGAACCATTAAAAACCCAGTGAAGTGCTGCGATTCCCAGCTGGCCGTGACAGAAGCCAAGCAGGTCATGGTAGCAGCTGCTGGGGTTAGAGTTCCCCACTGCTTGTGTGGTGGGAGAAGCCGCCTTGAGCCTTTCAGCTGAGCAGCTAACATCCTCTGCTGCCTCAAATTTAAGAGCATGAAAGGACCACTTTCTTGGGGTAGGCGTGGAATCTTTTCATTTACTTCATTAACTAAGTTAGTTAGAACGTGCAACTGGGTTTCAGTGGTTCAGTGTCTCCTAATTTGACATGTCTTAAAGGATCTTAATGGGAAATTGAGATGTTTACTATTTTCCAAGTCAAAGAAGTAGTTCTCTTATATATTTCTACACCAATAAGTTTTCTGTGGTTTGTAATTTCCTAGAACTAATTAAAGTTATGAGTTGGAACCAATTCGACAGCACCTCATAGCACAACAATTAGAATTAGGCTTTACAGACTTGGCTTTTGCCCAGTTTCAAGAAATGAGAAAAACTATAAAGCAAATAAGTGAATTGTCGTGGCTAATAATGAGTGTAAAAAAATCTAATAGTATTCATTCATTTCCCAAACATTAAGACATTGAAACGATAGTCTTCCTGTTGAAACACTTTTCTTCCCCTATAAAGGGTAATCATCTTTTATCAAGTTGTCCACCATAGACTTAAGACTATTTTTTAATATTTTAGGCATTAAAACTGACTTGCCCTTTACAAGGTATAGAAGATTTAAATTGTGTCATGCATAGTAGAGATTGTAACATTAAGTCATGTTTTAATTTTTTCCTAATACTGATTATTTATTGTACTGGAAGGAAAACTGAGTTAACATATAGGAGGGTAAGTCTGAAAGTAATACTTCTATGGTTTCAGTGCCTACCTGGCCAGATTCATTTCAAACAAAACATGTTCAAATAGGTCTCTGAGATCAGTAGTTCTCTCGGCGATACACTTATCTTAGACTTGTTAGGGTACCTTCAAAAACAGGTCCAATCAGAACAATATCATCTTGAGGGCCAGTTTAGTTCAAGGCAGAGAGGTCAATACACTATAGGATTTTTTTCGAAGGACACAGGATGGCCAATGGAAACTTTCTTGAAAATAGTTTTACATGGAAAACTGCATTGTTTCCAAGTATGCCAGGAATTTCTTTTTTCTTTTTCTTTCTTTTTTTTTTTTTAAGGCATCACTGCCCTGGTGGTGGGAGTAGGAGGCCCAATCTTTCCTCCTGTGAGCGGGAATTGAACCTCCATCCCAGTGGGCCGCAGTCCCGCGCACAACCACTACGCCGCAGAGGCTCAGCCAGGAATTTCTTTGCATCACAGTACAACTCTCCTATTCACTCTTCCTGGTAGTCTGTATATATACAAAGTATCAGTCATCTTCAGTTTCAGTATCTCAGCAAGAGCTACATTAGTTCTTTATATTCCTCAAGGTGTTAAAATCTTCGTTAACTTTTACAACTAATTTTTAAAGATTAGTATTATATGAAAAACAGATTGAAGCTTATTTTCTTTGTAATTTGAGTTTGAGCCATAAGCCATATTTCTATGCAAATTAAAAGCATGCTATATGTTTTGCCAAACTTGCCTTCCCCTTGTGAGATATTTTCAGAAGTGTGCTGAGCTCATTTTTTTATGGCAACATATTATGATGCTGTTGGGGAAACAAAGCAATTCAGCACATTATTTGCATAAAAACATGGTGGCATTTCTTAAAATCAACATTCATGTGTGCTAAGACACTCCTTTGCTAAGTTTTCTGGCGAATTTTTTCAAACTTGTTTGCTTCATAGGCGCCTTCCTGGAGGGCCTCTCTCACCTCCAGCTCTGCACAAGGCACTTTCTGGTGATGTGCTCTTCTCTAACGGTGCCATTACTCAGAATTGTTTAAATTAAAAATGTTTTTAATCTTCATGCGTTTAAAAATTATAGAAAATGAAAACTAACCCGGTAATATGTATTGCATTTGTTTCATTTTAGTAATTTTAAACATTGGAATAAACAAATTCTTGGAACTATCAAAGTAGAATACCCTTTAGATTCTTATCAAAACGATAATGCCAGGAGAATTCCACTATCTACAGTGTCATCATCCCATCAAATTGGTCTTTTAATCCTGTTGGGTTTTTACACTTTTTTCATTGCTTATTCCTTTTTAATATAATAATGTACAGGAAGAAGATTGTGTTTGTAAAAGTAACACTCTGGTGTTTTAAATAAATAAGCATCTAGCACATGCTCTGAATGCTTTAAATTATGGAAAGAAATTTAAACCACGAGCAATCCTATGAAAAGGCAGGTAAAAAAAACACTTAGAGGCCAAGTCCTAAATCCTCCAGTGCCCAAGGCTGATCGCCAAATGCAGGTGTCAGGCATGCCTCCAACCTCCATCCTTCTGAACCCTGTTCTCACAGACTGTTCAGCTGGGTTTGAAAACCCCTTGCAATGGCCAGACAGAACTCATAGAGGATACCAGTGATTATCCAGTCTGTTAGGGAAGTTAACAGGTTACAGTTCAGGTGAGAAATGTTAAGGATCCAATTGTTTAGTCAGGACAGGTGTTTTCTTGCTGTGCCCACAGGCAGGCCTCTCTGTGGCCTTCAGCCTCTTGGTCTGGCCTCTGTCCAGCCAACGTCACAGAGTTCTTTTTAGAGGTACTAATAAATGTACAAACAGCATGACATTGAACTGTAATCCTCAACCTGAAGGCCTTTATCTTCAGCTCTGTGGGATAGCAAGAACCCAGGTTCCCCAATTAAGTGACCAAAGGCACCCTGCTCAAAAAGCCAGCCTCCTTCCCAAAGGCACTTCGCTTTTCTTGCTCTGAGGACTGGGAAGTCCATGGCTCTGGCACATGCCCCAGCACCTGCCGTTTGACTGCTGTTCCCCTGCCACCCGTCTGGTGTCAAAGCTGTCCCCGAATCATTATAGAGTAAAGTGGCCAGATTTTAAGCGGGGCACCATTGATTGGCGGGGGGTGGGGGAGTTCTTGATTAAAAATTTGGTCTATATGGAGCAAAAATTTTCATAGACTGCAAAAATAGGATTGTAATATATTGATTTTAATTTTAAAATGCCGTGGGACGTTGTTAAATTGTTAAAAAGCGGGACGTCAGGCCACCTTATTGTAGAGGGATCTTGAGGTTCAAAGGACACGCCCCACACCTGGCTCTTCTGGATTGCTGGTAGGGAGATCCCCATCGTGCTTCTGCGATGGCTCGTTTTATACCCAGCAGGATGGCAATCATAAAATTGCCACCATCATCTCTTTCCTCACCAACTTATCCAGGGCCCCCAGGGAAACAAGAGGTTTGGTGAGACTAACGAAGGCTATGGCTACAAGAGCCACATTTTCAATAATCCCCACTGCATTGTGAGGCACACCTGAGTTGTTTTTGTTTTGTTTTGTTTTTAAAAAATTCACTTGGTAAATCAAGGAATGCCTTCAAAGACTATATGAAAAGTCAGTATCTGCTCTACCAACTATGAATTTCTTAAACAAAGGAAGGCTTCTTTCTTGCTTCAGTTAATTAGGAAGTAAGCCTAACTTCACTTTCTTTAATAATATTGGCTTTATGACTATTAGGAAAAATAACAAAATGAAAGCTTCTTTGATTGTTAGATTTGGATGTGAATTTTCATAATTATTTTTAATTTGTTATGCTAAAGATTTAAAGCATATGACCATTCAATGGGCTGACACAGATGGAATGTCACATTTTCATCACATGGTAAAGCATGACATTTATTTACTTTACATAATCAAGTTCAGCTTAAAACAACTTCAAATATTTCTTAGTCAATAGGTGGCTTTATAGGGTGCTCAGTTCTTTCATTTTTTTTCCCAGAGATTTTTACAAATACCATCATTGTCTGTCTAGAACTAGTACTTTCAGTAAACAAAATGTTTTCAAAAAGAATGTAAGCAAATTGTAGAACGGTAGCCAAGATATGAAATCTAGACACTTAGCTTCAGTCCAAAACACATTTTATCTGTTTTGAGAATAATTGTGTAGGTTGCAGTATGCATATTTTAAATGAAAATGTAACCATCTGAACTTTACATTGTTCCCCAAAGTTGATTGTTTCAGCTGTTCGTAATAGAAAATATTTCAGAATCTCTAGCTCTGGCCTTAAGCAAGAAGCACAAACTGTAATGTTCTTGTTTTCCCTTTTGCTAGCTTACTGTGTTCTAACATTGTAAAATTCATCTTGGGTGTAGGATTTTAGAGATTTCAAATCCTCAGACTGCCAGCCACATTTTAAACTTCTGTTGCTAATGCTGTAAGAGTTTGGTATTGCCTTTTTATTCTAACCACCCACTGAAGGATTTGGCAAACTTAGAAATAAATTGTTCTTTTCCCTACTCGGTCTTAAAAAAAAAAGGATTCATCATTCTGGCTAAATAATTTTACTCCCAGAAGATGACTACCCTTTTCATTTATTTTTCTATCCTATCTTAACAGTAAGCAATATATTTTTTTCAAACAGATAGTGCCCGTTTAAAAGCACTGAGGTTTAAAGTTTAGACAAGAGTTTGAGGAGAAACAACAAAAATTCCACCCACCCACCCCCTCTTAATGCTTGAACGTTCTAGGCCTACCTAGAGATTTAAAAAATCGAGTGACTTAATTTGGGTGACACAAATATACAGTGACACCCTGTTCTGGATGAGGACTGTGGGGGGGGGGGGCACACCTTTCCCCTCTGCCGATGCCAGTGCCCCTGCTGTACACTGCTATCTCTCCATCACCGTGCAGGGGGAGATGTTTGGACGCTCCAAGTGCTTGCTTGAGATTTGTCTGGGACCTGAGGGAAACAGACTGGTTTCTTTGATTCCAATGCCTTTTCAATAACTTCTCCCATGATTTAATTTTTTTGTATGCCTTACTGGAAGTATGATAATTTTTACCTTTTACATAATCAGTAAACATTTTAGAACGGCAGATTTGAACTCCCTCAACTAGCAATTATGTGCTAAGGAGGTGTAAATAATTTGCTATCAGACATTACAAATATCCAGGTGCTCTGTATGTGCTGATGACAACAAAATTGAAAAGAAAGACTGTAATAATTCTGACTGGTTTTCTCTGCAGAAGATATTGATTATTTGTGTGTGGTGAGAGATTTGGAAAATTCAATTAAAGGAGTTGTGCAAAGGTTTCATAAATTTTCCTTCTACAGCGTGTACACAGACATTGTTGTGTATTAAATCAATGCAGCACTTCACAATATATTTTCTTTGAAACATAAAAATAAATAACATTTAAACAGTTCTGCTTACTACAGAAACAAATTTTATTTTCTCTGAAGCATTTAGTCATGTGCTATCACTGACTCATACACATTTGCCAGCTGTAACAAATTTTATAGACATTTTCTCCAGAGACATATCTCACATACTATGAATTTTTAAATGAGCAAATGGCGAAGAAGGGATGTCAGCAATATAAAAATTGATCAGTTAAAAGATAAAAGCATAAGTAAAGAGATTTGTATGGTAGTCTTAATAGGTTTTATTAAATAAAAATACTATAAAAAGACAGTAATGAATAGACTGAAGACTAAATGTTCTAGAAGTCGAGAAAAATCATTCTGGCACATTTCAGGGAAATTGGTTTTCTGTCACCTGACAAGTGAACATTTCTTCTCCCATTTTAACTCTTAAAGTAGTCAAAAAGCAACACACACACCCCACCAAGGGATTAAGTAAATTCTGTAAGTGGGTTACATAACAAACACCTATATAATGATAAAGTAGATATTTTTAATTTTATAAGTACTTATAGAAAACCTTTTAATAAGTAAGGGAATATCAAGTGATTTCTCCTCTTTCTCAACCTCAGGTAGTGGATGATGGTCATTATTATTCGTAAAATTCGCACCACAGGCCTCAGGCCCCAGGAGTCTCCCTCAGAACTTCAGGCCAAGCTAGTGCTTTCTCCTCTCTCCAGATTGCTCTTTCTCTGTGAAGGCAGCTCCCGCTGGTCCTTGAAGGTCAGCCTTAAAGATTGCATCCTCTGTGAAGCTGCCCCCTGCTCTCCTACAGGGAGAGCTCTTGGAGGTGGCTCTCACCCATGGCAACCGTAGGAACTGAGCACATAGTTGCCCAGTACTAGGGCATCCCTGAAACCACTGGCATGACTGAGGCTGTTTGCTGCAACTACTGGAGTCTCCCTCGCCCCCACTGGTCCTCTGTTTCACTGAGCATGAGGCTGGCCTCTAGTGATTGGCCCTTTCTGATGTCGAGTACAAAGCAGGACAGTTGGGCAGTGTTCTGTGATCTTTAAGATTTCCATTGACCAATTTCCAGAAGTAGCTCACAGGCCTTGCTCCCTGGCCTGTCTCCTGTGCAGGGCTCCACTGGGAGTCTGTGAAAAGCAGCATCACCTGCAGGAGCCCCACAGCAAGGCACAGGTACCCCAGACAGTGGTAGCAGCTCTTGGACAAAGCAAAATGGTTTCATCTTCTGGGTGCCCAAAGTGCTTGTCTGGATGTTCTTAAATGTTGAGGTGTTGCACCATTTATCATTGCAGCCCACCCCCAGTCAGTTCCAACTCCGTGATCTTAGAACTGCCCCGAGGGTTTCCATGGTTGTATCTACTTACAGCGCAGACTACCACATACTTTCCCCAAGGAGAACCTAGTGGGGTTGAATTGACAACTTTTCAGTTAGCATCTGAGCACTTAAACCATGGGGCCGCCAGTGCTTCTAGAGTATTCTCTTGTTGTAATTGTCTACTTATAGAGCTCTTTCTGAACTCCTCTGTGGAAAGTCAAAACCTCACCTATTCCTGTTGCAGCCTAGTTCCTAGAAGGTCCACAGTGCGTGAGCTCATAAATGAAAATAAATGACCACTATGAGAATGTTTTAAAGAATTGTCTAGATATTTCCCAATATTTATATATCCCTATTACCTTATACTTGATACATTTGTTTATTTCTTAATCCTTATTGACATATCATCTAGCCAGTAGTCCCACACAGGCGACACGCTGATGAAAAGACAGCCCAGCGCTACTCGCAGGAGTAAAGGACCCACAACAAAGCCAGCGATTAAGAAATCTTGCCTCTATGTTTCCAGTGTATACGTGCATGGGTTCATGCCAACAGCAACAAACGTGCTACGTCCTTATTTAGACATCTCTGTAGTCAGTGAATGGATGTAGACATTCTCTGGGCTATAGAGACAGTTTAAGACCAAAAAAATGTCAAATCCAAACAGTTCCCTCCAAAGGGATCTTGTGATATATTTGCTTAATAAAGGTTTCTATGATTTTTGTAGCAATACATTTTTACTTGCCATTGTCTAATAAACCCTAAATAGCAAACTAATAATGTCAGGAAAATACATCATAATAATTCATTTCTTGACAGTTTTCATATTAAATGTAAAATATACACATATTGAAATAGACATCAGGCAAATGGTAGGATGAAAATGTATAGCTGTAATGTATATCTGTTTATAATGCAAAATAAACCTTTACATTTAGGTTTTTGATCGTAATTGTGATTCAACTGTGACAAGTTACTCTAGGTGGGAAAAAAGGAAACTTTTTCTTTTTTTTTTATACAGGACTCCATCACCTTGACAGTTATGAATTCCTTAGAGCCAGTTTGCAATAAGGTAGGTGCTGTTTCCCCATTCTGATTAAGTTTAGCCTGGTGAAAGTTCCATGTTGTGTTCAGCTAGGGCGTTTCATTTACAGTATCTGATTTGGTACTGTTTTTCCATAAAGAAAATAGGGCCATGAGCTGCAGGCATTCGTTGGAATTTTGTCTCTTCTTATAAATAAGAAGGCTCTTTGACCATCGGATCCGTGTCATCATTGAGGTAGCATCTGATTGAGGAACACCAAATGATAACAAATGATGATGAGTCTGCAAAGTACCACCTGCCTTCGATAGAATAAATGAAAGAGACATTGTACCTACTGAACGAAGTTGTCCGCAAAAAGGCAACTGTGATACCACTCGTATAGAGTCAAGAGTAGGTGTATGCATAGAAAGTAACAGTCGTTGGAGGTTAGCAGGGATGGGAGGGCACACTGACTAGATGGTTATTTCTGTGTTGAATCTGATGAGGACTATGACAACACAATACAGGGGACAGGGTGAGTGGGGCAGGCACAATGCGACCAAGGTAAATGAGCACTGGGCAGTATACAGGAATAAAGGACCACTGTAGTAAATTCTGTAACACAGTCAACAACAACATGAACAGCAACCAAAAATGGGGGGGGGGGGGGGTT
>PVJH01002512.1:0-65860 GCA_004026705.1 Nesogale talazaci | reverse complement strand
AAGTCTTAAATTTATAAAGGTGCTAAATCGATATTTTATTTATCAGTTTAGAACATTCACTAAGTGACAAATAATTGTATCTTTCCTTCAAGACAATTCCTATATATTCACACACACCCCTAAAGTGAAAACAATGTTTATAAATAGCTTTTTGTAAAACGGAGCCTGGGAACCTTCAGCTCTAACCCCCAGGTCAGCATTTTGGAAGATGAGGTGATGGACTCTCGTGGAGAGTTACAGTTTGGGGAGCCCAAAGGGACAGTTCTGCTCTGATGAGGGGGTCACTCTGAGGTGGAATCAGCTCATAGGCATTGAAGATTTTTGGGTTTGAATTTTTAATTTTAAGATATGCATTAGTCATATAATACTAACATTTCTTATACCTGTGACTGAAAGTTTCCATTACCAAAGGATATTAACCCATATTCAGTGGCATCAGTATGAAGATTCTTAGAAGCTAATCAGATAGTTTCTGCTGTCTCCTGGGAAAAACTAAAGCAAAATGAGAATTAAACTCTGTCCTGAAAACTAAGTTTGGAAATAATATTTTAATAGCTTCCTAATACATTAGCGGTACTTAAAATATTTGCAAAGTATCTTCATATAGAAAATTGTGCCTTTTCATGAATTAAAATCTATATTTTGGGCTGAGCCCTGGTGGAGTAGTAGTTGTGCGTGGGACTGCGGCCCACTGGGATAAAGGTTCAATTCCAGCAAAGGCTGGTCCTCCTACTCCTACCACCAGAGGGCAGTGATGCCCAAAAAACAAAACAAACAAAAATCTATATTTTGTTGCACATATAAACATGATTCTGCTCGCTTCAGCAGCACATATACTAAAATAAATATAATATGATGGCCAACATGTTCTAAGCACTCCATATATCCCATTTGATCTGCCCATCAGTTCATGTGAGGTAGAGAGAGAAGCTCTCTTGATTTCCTAGGTCAAAGGGGCTGAGGCACCAAGACGGTAAGCAGGAGGCCTCGGTGAACTTGCCTCGGGCCGAGTCGTCTGGTCCAGAGCCCATGGGCTCTGCCCCACTTGTTTGAAATGAACTTCTTTGTCATTTAAAGACTCCAAATCTGTTTCAATTTCCCTTTTCCTCCCTACCCCCCCTTTTTTTTTCCAAATACTCAGACCAGTATTTAGGTCCAAGAAGCACAATGTTAAACTGCCCATCTCAAGAAATGAAATCAACAGTATCCTGTTTAAAACCCTCCATAAATGTGGTTCTCCCCTCCATCCCACCTCTGCCCTGAGAGCGCATGTTCTTCACCACTACACAACAGTAATCCACTCTGCACTGGTTGATTCCTTCATCATCATTCACCCAGATGGCTGCCGTCCCTGTTGTAACGTGCCCCGCTGCTCTTTGTTCTCTTACCCATATAGGTAGAGTTGTGGACAAATGAGTGCCATTGAAGTTAGCACTCCTTCATTCTCTCAATAAAATCCGAATGTAGTCTGGAATTCAATAAGCACCCTTGATCTGATTGCGCCCCCCTTTCTCCCTCTTGTACCTTGGTCACTCCAGATGCCTTTCCCAATTCCTTGCTCTTGCCTCTCCTGCCTGCCATAGCTTTCTCCCATTGGAATTTGTCAAAACTTACCCCGCCTTCAGAACCTGCTTACAACCCACCGTACACGAGCTTCCCAGGACCCTCTCCTCTGCTGGCCACCTCATTGCTCTCCTTTTGTAATCTGTCATCGCTGCCCCCCAATAAGATGAAGGTGTTAGACACCCTGGTGTCCCGAATGCTAGAAAGCCATGACAGACCCGATAGTACTGGGGCCGACTTCCCTATCTGCACACCAGCTCCTGCCTGCCTTCACGTACCAGTGATCTTTCTTCCTGACCTGTACTGTTCAGTGGAGGGAACCAACCAAGACAAACCTGTGAAAGTGAAGCCTTCAGGAAACAATGTTAGCATAAGACAGTGAGTAAAGTGGACAGCACCTCAGACACCACATAGTGCTAAAATGAACCTCATCACCTGTACATAGAATTTCTCATCAGGAGAGGGAGTGGGGAGAAAATGCATGTGTATGACTGATTTTAACAGGGTCACCGTACTCATGGAAGCATTGATCATCATCAAACAACACGTTGCTTTAGGTAAATCTGCTGTACACAACCTTGAAAAGCAAAGATATTACTTTGAAGACTTGCCGGGCCCAGACCATGGTTTTTTCAATCGCTTCATATGCATGTGAAAGTTCAACATTGAATAAGGAAGACAAGAGAAGAATCAATGCATTTGAATTATGGTGCTGGGAAAGACTGTCGAAGATACCGCTATTGAAGTGACAAAAGAACAAACAAATCTGTCTTGGAGGAAGTACAGCCATAATTTTCCCTAGAGACAAAGATGGTAAGACTTTGCCTCGGGCTGAGCCCTGGTGGCGTAGTGGTTGTGCGCGGGACTGCGGCCCACTGGGACGGAGGTTCAATTCCAGCAGTGGGGCTGGGCCTCCTACACCCACCACCGGAGAGCAGTGATGCCCCTAAACCAAAAAAAAACAAAAAAAAAAGACTTTGCCTCATACTTTGGACATGTTATCAGGAGAAGCTAGTCCCTGGAGAAGGACATCATGAAAAGGCGCTTCGATGAGATGGATTGACACAGTGGCTATACCCATCGACTCGAACATAAAAGCAATTTAAGGATGGCGCCGGACTCTTGTTCTGCTCTAACATAGGGTGCTGTGAGTCAGCCAACTAAATGGCACCTAACAGCAGCAACAAAAAAACCAAAATGTGCTCGAATAATACTGTTGCTCTACAAAGAATGAATATTATCAACTGCCCATGGATGTAACCAGAGTCAATGCTATGGAGTCAATTCTGCCTTCTAGCTATTCCACTAGAAAGCGGATCTGCCCTTTGAGTTTCTAAAGCTGTGAATTTTTACAGGAGCAAGAAGCCACTTCTTTGCCTCTTGAAGCAGTTATTTCTTGAACTGCCGACCTTGTGGTTAGCAGCCAAACACAAAACCCAAACTCCACCAGGGCTTCTGTACATCTATACCTACACTGCAATTCAGATACAGATAGACAGCAGAGGATGTTCTCAAGAACCAGCGTGAACACACACATACACACACACCATGTTGCAATATCCCACTTTTGTGCTATGGCATGCATCACATTGATCAAAGTACTTCTTTTTTGCTCAACCCTGTTTCATCTCAGAATCCTTTTCAACACACGTTCGTTAGTAATCACACTCTTTGCAGGCCATAGCATTATAAAGGAGAGAAATCCACTACCATCCTCCAGGCCTATTCAGCTGTGTGACATTAAACAAGGCACTTGGTTCCCCTAAGCCTTGATTATAAAATGGGACTGATATTTTTTTATGAGGTTGTACAAAATAGTAACTTTAGAATTCACCGTCATGCCTCACAATGTGTTATCATTAACTCTGATAGGCATGAGTCAGCCATTCCAGTGGATGTTAGGTAACCCTGGTATTGCTGCAGGCCACTGAATTGATTCCAATTGATAATCACCCTGTGGGACAGGGTAGAACCGTTCATGGAGTAGTTCCTGGGCTGTACTTTTTTTTTTTTAACCTGTTATCTTTTGTTGCACACGCATTCTCAGGGTGGGAAGGGCTCTCCCTCAGGGGAAAGGGCAAGACACCAGGCCAGGAAAGCAGGTAGCAGCCTTGGCCCAGGCTTCAGTGGTGCTTCTGTAACTGCTCGTGTTTGAGCTACTTAGAGGAGAGGCAGTAGCTGAAAACCACCAAGGACACACCAGCGACGCTCCTCTTCCTTATGTTAACGTGCGTGATAGAACACTGATCGTAACTTCTCCGACATGTCCAGTCTAGAGGGTGAAGTTAGAACACTGATCGTAACTTCTCCGACATGTCCTGTCTAGAGGGTGAAGTTCCATATCAGCACCCAGCTCTCCCGTATTGATAATCAGGAGGTGCTTCTTCAAGGATACATACGACTGACACCACTTCGGGTCCTGGGTGTCCCGGCTCCACTCTTTATGAGAGCAGCTCTCCAGGTCTTTTCTCCCTGTTGGGTCTGGGTGTCCCGGCTCCACTCTTTATGAGAGCAGCTCTCCAGGTCTTTTCTCCCTGTTGGGTTTGAACTGCTAACATTTTGGTTAGCAGCCAAGTGCTTAAACATTGCACCACCAAGGTTGCTTAAGTGAACTCTTATGTGCTTAAAAGCTCCTAAAAGAATCCCAACTGCGTGGACAGCCACCTCTCCCCCCAGGGAGTTTGCTTTGGAGGACAGCACTGAAACTGCACCTTGGGAAGTGGGACATGCCTGAACAGCACATGAGAGCAAATGAAGGGGGAGGAAGAGAGAGTGGAGTGCATCCTGGCCCACTGAGCCTGCAGGATGATATCCCCACTCACAACAGCCAATGTACAGAGAGGACCATAAGGCCAGCTCCACTATGAAACATGGCATCCCTTGCAGACATAAGGCCCATGGGGACAACAATGGAGAAAGAGGGTCAGGGTTGTACCTTGTCTGACCCCACCACACCAAGAAAAAACACAAAAGATGTGCACAAGAGAAGCAGGGGGAGCAGAACATGGAGTTCCCGAGGGAGTGCCAAGGATATACTTTGGGCCCAGAGTGTGGCACCCCATTGAAAATCAACCAGGGGACACTCTTGGAGGTCATCAAACAGACCTTGAACTATTAACAGGTTGCCTTCTGTTAATTTTTTTTTACTTATTAATATGTATATTTTGGACATTGGGGTTTTTTGTTATTGTTTTATTTTCTCTGGTCGCTTCATCTTAGAATGCAGTGGGGGTTTTTGGGGGGTACAAATTGTTATATCTGCAGTTCTTTCTAGAGAAGATAGGCCGGGTGAACAGTGTGGAGGAGAAAACAACGGAACTGATGGTTCCAGTGGGACATGGGTGATGGGGAAGTGGAGGAAAGGAGGTGGTGTTGACCAATCTAGGGATAAGGGAACAACAAGTGATTCAAAATCAGTGACAAGGTTGGTGTAAGAGGCCTGATAGGGATTGATCAAGGGTAATGTAACAGAGAGAAATTACTGAAATCCAAATGACGGTTAAGCATGATAATGGTACAAGAGGAAAGTAAAAGGAAAAGAAGAAAGAACTGGGGGTTAAGGGCATTTATAGAGGTTTAAATACAGCACATAGATAGGTGAATATATTTATATATGAATAATGGGGAAATAGATCTACATGCATATACTTACAGGCTTCGTCATAGGACAGCAGATGGGCATTGGACCTCCACTCAAGTACTTCCTCAGTGCAAGAACACTTTGTTCTATTAAAATGACATTCCATGATACTCAACTTCTTGTCATGATCACTGAAGACAAATGTTTGCATAAGCAAATGTAGTGAAGAAAGCTGATCGTGCCCAACTATCAAAAGATAGAGCATCTGGAGTCTTAAAGGCTTGAAAGTAAACAAGCAGCCATCGAGCTCAGAAGCAACAGAGCCCACCTGGAAGAAGCACACCAGCCTGTATGACCACGGGGTGTCAAAGGGATCAGTTATCAGGCATCAAAGAACTAAAAATCATAACATTGTGCGCCCACCTTCCTGATGTGATCGCTGATGACAAATGTGTGCATAAGAAAGATGATACTCGTGCGTGTCAGTCTCCGCAGACCTTGTGCGCGCGTGTCGGGTCCGGGGTTCCATGCGGAGTGCCCTCCATGCGGAGTGCCCCTGGTCCCAGGATACAGGGTGTAGATGGAAAGGTGGCTTCCCCCTTGCCCGTCAGGCACTGCACGTTCGTGGGGAGCCTGGTACTAAACCATTCGCAGACAACCTGCTTCTGGGTCGGGGTTTCGTTACATAGCAGAGCAGCTTCCTCTGCGATCTATTGAAAGTCAGCTCTCGACACAAGGGTTTGAAAAAAAAAAACTGATGGTGACCAGCTATCAAAACATATAGGGTCTGGAGTCTTTAAGGCTTGAAAGTAAACAAGCCACCATCGAGCTCAGAAGCAACAAAGCCCACATGGAAGAAGCACACCAGCCTGTGTGACCACAACGTATCGAAGGGATCAGGTAGAAAGGCATCAAAGAACTAAAAATTATTTAATTATAAATGAGGGGAGTACAGATTGGGGACACAAAGCCCATCAATAGGTGAAACGACATCTCCTTACAGAAGGGTGGCAGGGAAGAGATGAGTCAGTCAATGCACAGTGTAGCAACAATGAAATATGCAACTTTCCTCTAGTTCTTAAATGCTTCCTCCCACTCACTATCATGATCCCAATTCTACCTTACAGATTCAGCTAGACCAGGGGATGTACACTGGGGAATTCAGGACAGATGATCCCTTAAGGACCTGTAGTGAGAGTGCTGATACCGGGAGGGTGGAGTAAAAAAGGGGAACCAATTGCAGGGATCTACATATAACCTCCTCCCTGGGTTATGGACAACAGGGAAGTAGGTGAAGGGACACATCAGACAGTGTATGATAGGATAAAATAATGATAGTTTGTAAATTATTAAGGGTTCATGGGGAAGGGGGAGTGGGGAGGGAGGGGAAATATGAAGAGCTGATACCAAGGACCTAAGTAGGAGGAGGTTATTTTGAGAATGATGATGGCAACAAATATACAAACGTGGTCTGCATATAATAAATGTATGTGTTGATCGTGGTAAGAGTTGTATGAGCCCCTAAAAATGATTTTTTAAAAAGTGAATGCAGCCCAGAGGAAACCAAGTATTGGCCAAAATCAATTATCAAGTTCTCGTAGACCAGGAAGAGGAATGCATGTGGTCTCACACACACAAAAGGATGGGGCCCCTCAGGCACTATTATTTAAAGCTGCTGTTGTCAGCAAGGAAGGGGTATGTCAGAAGTGAAAAATCCATGCGCCACAGTGGAATGTATGCCATTCGCCAATGGTTGCTGTCTTATTAGGCCCCTCGTGTGTGTAAAGAATGGGAGAAAGACAGGGCTTTCCACTCTGGTGAACAGAAATCTATAGGGTCAGTTCTACCCTGTTCTACCCTGTACCCTGGCTACAAGTCTGCATCAACTTGATGGCAATGCATTTGGTTTTTGAGTTTAGTGTAGTGGGGAAAGTGCCCAGCTGCTAACCACATGGTCAGCAGCCGCTGGGTTTGAGAAAGATGTTGCAGAATCTGTGCTTCTGTATAGACTCCAGCTTAGACACCCTATCAGACCATTGTGCTCTCCTTTCAGTCCTTACGGGCTCACCTGTCCTGAATTCCCCAGTGTGCATCCCCTGGTCTAGCCGGATTTGTACGGTGACTAGGAATGGACTCCAGGGCAAACAGCCCCAGTCCTGTGCCACCACTAGGAGGCCTCAGAGGAACACATTCAGAATAGGAATGTCTTGCTCAAAGCTTTGTCTTTTCTGTTCAGGGGCACCTGTCAGAGGAAACACTTGCTAAAGGGTCCTTTTGGGCTTATAGACAAATGCCATGCATGCAGATTTGATGTTTTTACTTTAGTCAGTTGGAATTTTAAAACTCAGAAGTAGCTCCTTCTGGATCCATCTTCACATAACCTGAAGAATGTTTTGTCATTGTTACCGTATTATAGTTATTTGTGAAGGTGAATCTTGCAAAGACTTAAAAATAAGCAAAAGAGAGGTTACCAGTATCGAAACTAGGAAGTTGGTAACATAGCAACTGGCTCTTTCCATCATTTCTTTATTCAGGGATCTTTAGTCTGGTAATAGATGCATGTTAACTTGGAACTTAAGTCTTCCTAGTTTAATAATCATTTTTTCTATTCCCCAGGCATTTAGAAGAAATGCACTCCCTATGAGCACCAACTTCTGCATCTGCCTGACCAAAGGAACCAAAGAAATGTTTGCAATTAATCTACCCAGTAAATACCAGATCATAACAGTTGGCAGGTGCATGTCTAGATAAGATTTCTTGCAGCTAATTTAAACTTTCTACACACAGCAATAGATAATCTCAATGTAAATAATACATTTCTTCTTGACCCTCTAATGGAAGTCAATGTGAACAGGAGGATCTTAACTTATAGTCTGTATCACGTAAGTTTGTTTATGTGCTTAGAGTTTGTGGATGAACTTAATAAAGCATTTTTGAAAATGGTTTGTTTCGTAGAACTATGTAACTTCCTGAAATTCAGACTAAATCTAATGGTGAGTGGAATTAGATTGCAGGTTTCCACATTTAAAGCCCCAGCTGCTAATTAATTTGCAGATTTTTTTTCTTTTAAATATTTTAGTTAACCAGTTTGTTTTATACCAGCCTCTAAAGTATGAGTTTTTATTATATTCGTTTACTTTTTCCTAAACTTGTTGGAGAAAACATTCATCAAGTTTTAAAATTCCACTGCTTTTTCAAAATATTACCATGCATTTTTCAGTAGAGCATTGAAATAAGAAACTATTTCCAAACCATAAGGCACTACTAAATTTAAAGAAAGAACTCTCTTATGTCCTCCCCAAGTTCACTTTGAGGCATTAATTTTTGTAGTGGTGTTTGTACCATCTGTGTGTGCTATCACTCTCAAGAGGAAGTTGGGAGGAATCAGTCTATCAGTATTTTAAACATGGGATAGGCAATGGGCTGTTAACTGCAAGGTCGCCAGTTTGGAACCACCAGCCGCTCCCAGGAAGAAAGATGAGATTTTCTACTTCCATAAAGGGTTCGAGTCTGGGAAACCCCCAGGGGCAATTATACCATGCCCAATTGGGTCATTGTGAGTCAGAATCAAACTCACAGTAGTGAATTTGGGGTTTTGGTTTATACTTTTCTATGCCTGTTTCCACAAAGTAATGAGGGGCAGGGAACATGTTCACGCTGATTTTTTATGTAACTATTATAAAATGAAAATAAAAGTACTCTGTGAAAATCTGAAACAAAATTTAAAATTGAGGTTGAAAATAATTTTTCATTGAGGAAAATTTCAGATTCACCTCTAAGTATTTTTAGAAACAACTATTCATGTAAGTATTTAATTGAAAGTTAACCCAATTAACTATTAAGCCTAATTGCCTACATAAAGGATTTTCTTTGTACCATTTACACAGAACTTTTAAAAGAAAATGTTGGGCTCAGCCCTGGTGGCGTAGTGGTTGTGTGCGGGACTGCAACCTATAGGGTTGGCGGTTCAAATCCAGCAGCAGCTCTCCAGGAGCAAGTCCGGGCCTCCTACTCCCACCAGGGCAGTGATGTCCACAAAAAAAAAAAAAGAAAATGTTGAATATTAACAGCACTTTATGAGTCAGTTCTTTATTAGACGAAATTATACCGAAAACAATTGCTATAGTACTGAAAGCTAAGCTGGGGCTGTGGGCCAAAAAACATATAAAGCAACCTGTCTGCATTAGTTGGGAAAGAAAGAGTTGAGGAGGAGATTGGTTTCATGTGTAATCCAAGTATGTAGGTATGTGCTTAATGCTATTAAATAAGTCACTGTATGTTTGACCTCTTGATACACTAAGCTTTTGCCTTTCAGAACAGCTGGGTCTGCTAAGAATCATTCCCCAGGTCTCTTCCTTGTAGCTCAGATGACTCTCGCTTTATCACCCTTGGAGGCCACATGAAGGACAAAGCAAAAAGTTCCACAGACAAAACTAATGTTTATATGGAGGGGCGGGGGCGGGACACACTTGGACCTGATGTTCCAATGAACGTAACAGAAAGAGAGACCAATTGAGACTTGAAACCTTGTGTTCCTCCAGCTGTTACTTAGTTACATCCTATCCATCTCTTCTCTCTCCCCAGGGAGCAGAGGGGCTTCCTTGGCCTGCTTCGGCTTTGGTAAATGTTTCACTCGGTCAGTCGTGGTTTATCACTGGGACAGAGTGCTACCTCGGGTATTTTTCTCCTCTCCCTCAGGCCTCCAGGGAAAATGACTTCTCTATGCCTTATCTTTGATACATGAACGTACAGTCTCTTCCTCTTAAGAAGGAAACAAGTTTTTTTACGATGGAAAACTGAGAAAGCCATTTCTCAGTTCCTGTTTGTCCCTCCATTTCTCTAAAGTGAACTTTTTTGTTTGTTTGAGATTAACTTGTCTGCCATAAAAACAAAAAAATGAACCTTTTTGATAGGTTTATTAGTGAAGAAAGTACGAGATCTTTCCATCATTACTATTTTTTTTTGCATAGCCTAAGTACTGTTATACTGAAACATCTCAATAATCCTGAGTTTATCTGAGAGAAATGTTCCAGCTGTGTCTGGGATGCTAACTCATCACTGCATGTCTTCGATATTTGAGGAAATAATCCTTCTAAGTTTCTAATAGGAGGGAGACACTTAGATAACGATCAGTTTCCCAGAGAAGCTACTGTGTAATTCAGTTCAATTAACTAAATCTGGAAAATTTAGATCAACATCCTGTGTAAAATGCAAGTATGCTATGATAAAAAATAAGGCTCCACCAGCGAGCCAAAATGCTGACATTGGGCACAGTGATTATAGATGGTGACCATGGACGGCAGTGTTCCTGCTGATTCTGCAGTGATTCAAGGCTGCTTTTCTGTGCTGACCTGCCCTGTGAGTCTTTTTGTGCGTTTTGAGTGAGAAGAAAATACTTCTTGATTTTGGCTTTGTGAAAATTCACTTCTTTTGGCAGGGTTGTCTACTTCAGAACACATGCGCCTCCTTGCTTGAGCCTGTAGCTGTCTGTCTCTAGGATTTCTGTGTGCAGTTTAGTTTACGTTGCTTGAAAGGATACTGCCATTTAGTATGCTCTAATAGCTCAACGTTGGAAAGGGATGTTTTGAGGGTTTTTAAGTACAGGTTTTTATTTTTATCACAAAAGACAAAGTAAAGTCCCTCTTTGTCTGAGTGAAATGCTGCGACGTGGACATAATATTATTGGTACCAATACAACAGATAGTCAAAACGGGCTTCTGCTAATATAGAGGGACACCGTGTTAGCAGGGTCACGTTAATGTGAAGCATGGTGTGAAACAGTGGATATGGCAGTGATGACCCCTCGACCTATTTCATAGCGAAAAAGAACAGAAGGGTAGAATCCTGTTTAAGGCAATTTAACAGAAGCAGAATGGTCCTTCGCATTTAGAACTCATGATCTTGAGTAATTAAAAATACTTCTAACTATTTGTGGAATTTATTGCATTCAAGCAAATTAGTACCCTTGTGTATAAATAAAAGCAGTTTAATCTATCCAACTTGCTTTTTTTAAAAAAGTAAAATTGTATGTGTAATATGGCCTGGTCAAACTCCAATCATTTTATAAATTGCCTTTTCATAATGATTTATCCCAAATTTAATTCCATGAGATAAAACAATGGGACAAACTGAGCTTGTCTTAATGTACATATTACTTCCATTCTCTAAAATGTCAGGAGAATTAAATTTGGATACCAACATTGGTGATTTCTTTTAAAAAGAAGTGACTAGATTCTCCTGTTGGTTCACTGTATCTTCAGTTTATTTTAAGATAATTGGGAGAGTAAACTTTTTAAGTAAAACACTAGGATTTGGGACTTGTTATTTTTATTTTGCCACTTGAAAATTGTGAATATTAAGAAAAACTACAATCTCTCCCACGCAAGCAAGAGTTAGAAAACAAAAGCTTCCACTGGTCTGCATGTACATTTATTTTGTGTACACAGCAATGACTTCGTTACTCCAAAATTACAATTCCATTCTCAAAACGATATTTCACATATACATAATAATTCACAAAACTCTTTGGCACTGTTCACCTTTGTTGGGTATACAGTTAGTTGATTTTCTTCTGATTTCTTCGATTTCTGGAATCCCACATGATTATAATGTTGAAATATACTAGGAAGAACAGGAAGTGCAAGCAGGATACAAAACATACCAGGACCGGAAATAAGTCTGGCAATTTCTGAGGGGGGTCCAGGGTGACCATCAGCAGCGTCAGTAGGGCCATTGCAATCACTGAGATGAGAAACTGGAAGAAGGGGGGAGAGGGTAAGAGTACCACTGAGTAGGACAACATACGGTGAGGACTGGGTGTTCAATCTCTTCTGCTAGCGGACTGGAACCTTGCTTACACATTAGAATTGTAGACTCTAAATGGGCAAGCCACGTTCTAGGCTTGGCCATTTAAATCATTTTTTTGAAGCTGGCATCGTATTTTTAAAAACTTTCCAAAGTCATTCCCACATGCAGCTAAAGCCTACTATGTCTTTGTACCATGCAGTCAGGGAAGGAAAATACCTAGAACAGATGTTACTGTTAGCCAAGGATCAATTCATTGCATTCCCCAGGGTCCTGGTCCCCACGGAATATAAAAAGTCTGAGCTAACTCTAAAAAACCAATCAATGAAGAGTTTTTCCATGACAAGTGTAAAATTCAACTTCATGTACGTATATTCACTGTGTGCTTTGATGTGCTAATGTCCTAGAACAGCAGTTCTCAACCTGTGGGTGGAGACCCCTTTGGGGGTAGAACAAGCCTTGCATAGGGCTCGTCTGATTAATAGCACCAGCAAAATTTGTTATGAAGTAGCAACAAAGATAATGTTATGGTTGGGGTCGCCACGACACGAGGAACTGTGCGAATGGGTCCGCGGCACGAGGAAGGTTGAGACCCACCGCTCTAGAGTAGAGCATGGTGGGGCACATGACAGAGCACATGGTCCGAGGCTGTGCAAGTTAGTTTAAAACAACTACAAGGTCACATCTGCGCAGGTGCCAAAGCAAGTCGTACAATACACATTTATTTATCACAGCTGGGTAGTAATTTGTTTTCCTCCCCTAACCAGCATGCTATCCAAGAGAATTCTCTACAACAAAACACATGCTCTCTGTGATTCTGAGTGCAATTTCCAACTAAGGACCTGAAATTTTTATTTAAAATTAAGTTTTAAAAGTTTAAGTTTCCACAGGTATATCTAATGGCTCCCACCATGGATGGTTTAGCTCTAGGCTGTGAACTCCTCTAAGACAAGGACCAGCCAGATCTTCATCGTTTTTACTCCTCTAGCACAACAAAGACACAGACGTTATGCAAATGAACATAAAACTCATGCAGAAGAGCTGAGCCCTGGTGGCCTAGTGGTGGTGCGCGGGACTGCGGCCCACTGGGTTGGAGGTTCAAATCCAGCAGCGGCTCTCAGGAGCAGTGCTGGGTAGTTCCTACAACCACCAGAGAGCAGTGATCCCCCCCCCCCAAGAGAAATCAAGACCCAAATTTCAAACCAGAAATATGAAGCCAGTGGAAATGTAATGATGCCATAACCCAAAATCACTGTTAGCAGACATGCAAATTCCTCCCAGTCAACACACAACCTTGACTCTGGCTACCCCATTTTTCTGTTTCAAATGGAAACAGCAAATATTTCCTAAAGTTTCCTATAATGTGCTGGGTCCAATTCTGCCTTTCACTAGTGCACCAGCACCAATCAAGCTTTCGCCTTAAGCACACTATGAAAGAGTTTCAGCCAAAGATCTAGAATAATCTCGCCATGACACAATCAGATTTCGATTCTTGTCATAAAGACCTCTCAGCAGCACTGAATAGCTCATCCACCCCATGTCCTTGAAATAACTCCCTTGTATTCTTCTGGTGTCTTCCCACCTCTTTACTAGCCTCTTCCCAGACGCCTTTGCTAGTTCCTCCCATGTAAAAATACAAATGTGTGGTAAATGATGCCATCAAGAAAGTGAACAGTTAAAAAAATAGTTATGCTAATAAGAATAAAACTTGCAAAAATTGAATGTGGTAATGATTGTACAACTCTTAGTGATGTGATCGAACTATTGTATAGTATGTGGATGGAGTGCCAATGAGACTTTTAAAAAAACAACCTCAAAATCACTGCCCTTGGATCCCCCTGTGAGTGCCTGAGACTGTCATGCTGTATGGTGATGAAAAGCTCCACGTGTCTCCGTCGGAGTGGCTGCTGGTTTCAAACTGCTGGTCTCGTGCATCACAACTCAACCCGTGTCCACTATGCCACCGACGCTCCTTCAGTCATCACATTGGGGTGAGTTAATTGTTTAACCAATTACAGTAGGTTGACTTTTAAGTCGATAATTTTGTGTGGCCTGTGAATGATGTTACAAATATCCAATAGCATTTGACAGAAACAAATGGTCCCCACCCCTGTTCTAAATCCACCGAGGTACCTCAGAGGTACCTCTGCTTCTGAAGATCATAACCTTTGAAAACCCACGGCATGTAGTTCTACTTTGAAACATGTAAGGTTCCTATGATTTGAAAGCTACTCATTCGTGGTGATTTTAACTTCTTTGCTGAGTCAAAAGGGGTCCATGCTCATTTAGTTTAGCCAATGCTGCTCAAACAACCTAATCACTCCGTATACCTTGCAGATTCCCTCAACCCTTTAAAATGCTCATGCCTGCTGTTAATCTCTCAGAAAGAGATGGGCAACTGCTGCTTATCAACTCTGTTGGCCACATGGCCCAGATGCTGAAACAACCCTTCTAGGGAAATCATCATGCATTCTTTTTTTTTTTTTTTGGGGGGGGGCCATCATCATGATACATTCTTGGTCTGATTCTATTTAATTGGCCATTGACTTTCTTGTTAAAACATTGTTTTCTCATGTCTTAAGGTTCTGTGTATGGAAGTCTGACTTTACTCTCAAACTATGAAATCCACCATGCTAACAGGGTATCTATGTCTATATGCTCCGCATTTTCTAATAAAGTGTATGCAATCGGAGTTCAATAAATACTTGGTGATTTATCAGGGAAGGAAAGAAAGTGAAAGTCAACCTGTAGGATGGGAGAGAAGATCTGTAAATCACAAGCTGATAAAGAAACATATAAAGAACTCTCTAAACTCAACAAAATGACTAATGGGCAAAATGACAGATGAGAAGATGAATAGGGCTGAGCCCTGGTGGCGTAGTGGTTGAGTGCGGGACTGCGGCCCACAGGCTTGGTGGTTCAAATCCAGCAGCAGCTCTCCAGGAGCAAGTCTGGGTAGCTCCCATGACCACCAGAGGGCAGTGATGCCAAAAAAACAAACAAACAGATGAATAGGCATTTCTTTTTTAAAATCTATAATTGGCCTATAAACACTCAGCAATGTGTTCTGTCGGGTTGCTGGTGGGTTATGGTTCAGAAGTAGATTACCAGGCCTCACTCTGGAGCCTTTCAGTTAGCAGGCAGCCGCGTGAACTCTGGACACCACTCAGGGGCTCCTTCGAAAGGCAGGAATGAGTGCTAGGGAGGGCAAGGATTCTGAGCCAATGGAACTCACGGACATGCCTCGAGAAATGCAGAACGTTGCAACCACTTTGAAAAACAGCAGTTCCTCAAAAGCTTAAGCATGGACTTGCCATATAACCCAGGAACTATACTCAAATACATCAAAGAGAAATGAAAACAAATATACAAAAACTTATACACAGATGTTCACAATAGCATTATTCTTAATACACAATATGCTGAAATAACTCAATTGTCCCTCAACTGATGAATGGATAAATATTCCATCTGATGGAACATTATTCAGCAATAAAAAATAATGAAGATACATAGCTACATGAATGGATCTTGAAAACATTCTAAGAATCCACCACTGCATAAGCAAATGTAGTGAAGAAAACTGATAGTGCCCAGTTATAAAAAGATGTAGCGTCTGGAGTCAAACGCTTGAGGATAAACAAGTGGCCATCTAGCTGAGATGCAACAAAGTCCACATGGAAGAAGCACACCAGCCTGTGTGATCACGAGGTAGCGAAGGGATAGGAATCAGGCATCAAAGAACAAAAAAATCACATTGTGAATGAGGAGGAGTGCAGATTGGGGATCAAAGACCCATTTGTATGCCACTGAACATCCCCTTACAGAAGGGTCACGTGGCTTTCCTCTAGTTCCTATCTGCTTCCCCCTCCCCTTTCCGTAACAGCAATTCTACCTCACAAATCCAGCTAGACCAGAGGATGTACAGATAGGAACTGGAAACACAGGGAATCCAGGACAGATGTTCCCTTCAGGAGCGGTGGTAAGAGTGGCAATACGGGAGGATGAAGGGGAGGTGAGGTAGAAAGGGGGAATCCATTAGAAGAATATATATATTACCTTCTCCTTGGGGGATGGAAAAAAAGTGGGTGAAGGGGGACATTGGGCAGTGTGAGAAAATGACAAAATAATAATAATTTATAAATTAACAAAGGTTTGTGAAGGGGGAGGGGGAGAGTGAGGGGTAAAATGAGCTGAAACCAAGGGTTCAAGTAGAAAGCAAATGCTTTGAAAATGATGATGGCAACAAATGTACAGATGTGCTTAACAAGATGGATCTATGGATTGTGATAAGAAATATGTGAGGCCCCATTTTAAAAAAAGTCTACCACCACAAATTATATGATTCTATTTATGTACGAAATGAATCTATAAAGACAGAAAGGACTCGGAGTAAGGGTAGGAATTGGAAGTGACTGCTAATGGGTGGTTTCTTTTCAAAGTGGTGAAAATATTTTAAAGTTAGACTGAGACAATGTTGCATAACTTTATATATGTATGTATAGGTAAAACTATTCAATTTTAAACTGAGTAATTAATGGGTAAATTAAATGGGTAAATTCTATGAGTTAATGTAAATGGATTAGACCTTAAAAATTCTGTAAAACAGCTATCATTTAAAAAGCCAGTGGCAGGCTGAGCCCTGGTGGCGTAGTGGTTGTGCGCGGGACTGCGGCCCACTGGGACGGAGGTTCAATTCCAGCAGTGGGGCTGGGCCTCCCACCACCGGAGAGCAGTGATACCCCCCCCCCAAAAAAAAAAATTAAAAATCATAACCCTTAAAAAGCCAGTGGCCTACTCCACCACTGGAGAGCAGTGATGCCCCAAAAAAACAAAACAAAAAGTCAGTGGCATGCTGGGAACTGTGGTGAGGTGTCACGGACCACAGCAGGAAGCTCTGCCTGGCCCTGGCCTTCCTCACCATGGTCATATTGTGCCATCAGTGCAGGCGCCCTGTCAATCCATGTCCCTGACGGTCTTCCTCTTCCTCACTGACCATCGACTTTATGGAGAATGACATCTACCTCTCTCCTGACACATGAGATGAAGGCTCACTTTTAACAGACATTCTGGCTTGACTCCTAGAACGTTTTTGTTTATTCCTCACCAACACCATAATTCAAGTGTACCAGGCCTTGAAAACCAAACTTACCAAATGTTGCATAATTCTGGGAAGAAATGTAAAATTTGGAAGATACTTCCTAACAGAAATGGAAAAGGATTTCAACTGCAGTTCTTCCTCAGAAATCTTTTCAAATATTGAATAGGAATTATTGCAAGCTAGAAAGAATGCCATCATTGTCACAGCCGAGGGCATAAGCAGCTCATCCTTCAATAAAAGAGGTAGCATACTGTAAACAAAAATGAGAAAAACAGGGAAAGGATTGTCAATTCAAAACAACAACAAAAATTAACTTACAAGCACTATATTGAAAATATTCTATGGGAATTAGTTTCACTCACCTAAATGTTGACACAAGTAAAAACCATGTCGATATAAAAGGTATTTCATTTAAAACTAAACAGACTGGCCTATAATAGTAAAAAAAAAAAAAGCATCTTAATATTAACACAATTTTAACTCTTGCTTCAAAATACACATATATTAATACATTTCATTTATCTGCTTTTCAGACAGCATTAAAAAGAAAAGGTGAACCAAGTCTCCACTCTACCTGGACTGATTCATAATTTCAGAACTGTCAGTTCAACCTAAATCTATCTGGACACAGTGAGAGATACAAAGTCCTCAAACAAGCTGGAAACCTACTTCTAGTGTGCCATTAATGAAACATTTCTGTAAGCAGTAGCTTAAAGAAAGAATCAAATAAACATCTGAACATCGACACTGAAAGAATTTTTCATGTGTTTTACCCTACTTGTTATGAATATGCAATGAATTTCAAATTCTAAAGATGAATTGCACAGGTAATTTGTGCTCAAGCTCTTCTTTGATCTCACCCTCAGCCTTCTCCTCTTGCAGTAGAAATGGCTGATGGATTGGCAGTGCCACCCTCGCAGGGAGCGGGGCAAACCTTAAGCCACAGCCCTGCCAGGGCTCGTACACATCACTCATATGTCACAGTGATGGCTCAGAGAAATAGCACAAAACTCATGATTGGGACTTGGAATGGGGAAAGTATGAATTTGGGAAAATTGGAAGTGGTCAAAAATGCAACAGGATGAATGTTCAGTATCGTAGGCTTTGGTGAGCTGAAATGGACTGATAATGGTCATTTTTAATCAGAAAATCATAATACTTACTAAGCCAGGTATAACACAAATGAAACTCACATACATAGTTGATCAAGAGGAATGGTGCATTCATTGTCAGAAAGGATCTGGCTATGGATTCATCATGAAGGACAATGCTATCTGTGATCAGGTTTTATCTATTTGCCTTCAAGGAAACCCAACCAACACAATTATTCAAATTTTTTGTTTTGTTTTGTTTTTTGGGCATCACTGCTCTCTGGTGGTGGGAGTAGGAGGCCCAGCCCCACTGCTGGAATTGAACCTCCGTCCCAGTGGGCCGCAGTCCCGCTCACAACCACTACGCCACCGGGGCTCAGCCCAATTATTCAAATTTATCCACCAACCACAAAAGCTAGTGATGATGAAATTGAAGAATTTTACGTGACTTCAGTGAGAAATTGATCAAACATGCAATCAAGATGCCATGGCGATTGGAATACAAAAGTTGGAAACCAAGAGGAAGGAACAATAGTTGGAAAATATGGACTTGGTGACAAAAATGAAGCTACAGTTAGCATGACAGAATTTTGCAAAACCAACAACTTGTTCATAGCAAGTAACTTTTTAAAAAGATATACTTTTGGGGGGGGCTCTTACATCTCTTATCACAATCTGTACATTCATCTACTATGTCAAGTACCTTTTTACATATGCTGCCATATCATTTCGAGAAAGCATCTTTCTCCTTGAGCCCTTGATAGCAGCTCCTCATTTTTTCCCCTTTCTCCCTCACCCTCCCTCATAAACCCTTGATAAATTATAGATTATTATTTTCATATCTTACATCATCTTCTGTCACCCATCACCCACTTTTCTGTTGCTTGTCCCCCTGGGAGGGGGCTGTAGTTGATCCTTATGATCGATTCCCCTTTTCTCCCCCTACTCTCCCTTTATCCTCCTGGTATCTCTATTCTCATTATTGCCCCTGAGGAGTTTATCTATCGTGGACTCCCCACATGCTCTTATCTGTAGCAAGTTCTGTTCTAATCGGATTTGTAAGGTAGAATTAGGGTAATGATGGTGGAGGGTAGGAAGTATTAAAGAAGTAGAGGAAAGCTGTGTGTTTCATCAGTGTTACACTGCACCCTCACTGGCTCATCTCTTCTTTGTGACCCTTCTGTGAGGACATGTCCAACGGTCTACAGGCTTTGGGCCTCCACTCTACACACATACCCCACCATTAAGAAGCAAATATATTTTTTCAAGAACACAAAAGGCATGGACCTAAACAGATGGACCTTCCCCAACAGAATACAAACAAATCAAATTGACCCTGTTTGTGGGAAGACACAATAGAGAAGTTTCATATCAGCAGCTAAAACTAGACCAAGGACCAACAGAACATCAATTGTTCACATGTAAGGTCAAAATAATGCTGAAGAAAATTAAAACAAGTCCACAGGAGCAGAAATACCTTGAGTCTATCCCACCCGAATTTTGAGAACATTTCAAGAACAGATTTGATGCACTGAACGCTAATGACAAGATCTCATGAGCTGTGGGAGGACAGAAGAAAACAAAAGTCTAAAAAGGCAGGAAAGAAAGAAAAGATAAGAGTGGGTGTCAGAAGAGACTCCAAAACTAGCTATTAATCATAGGCTAGCTAAAGCCAGTGGAAGAAAGAATAAAGACAAGGTGTTGAATAGAAGTTTTCACGGGGCAGCTCGAGAGAACAGAGCTAAATATTGTACGGAAATATGCAAGGACCTAGAGTTAGAAAACCAAAAGGAAAGAACACAGTATATCTGAAACTGAATAAATTCAAGTCTAGAACTGCAATGTTCAAAGATTCTATAGGCCAGCTATTGAACGATGCAGGAAGCATCAAGAGAAGATGAAAAGAATACAGAGTTGCTGTACCAAAATAAACTAGTCGACAGTCTACCATTTCAGGAGGCAGCATACGAGCAAGAACTAAGAGTGCTGAATGAAGAAGTTCAAACTGCACTGGAAGTATTAACCAAATACAAAGAAAGCTCCAGGAATTGACAGTCCCCCTCCCCCTTCCCTATGAAGAGTTTCAGAAAGCTGAAGAAGTGCTGGAAGCACTCACTGATACAGGCCAAGAAATTTGGGAGACAGCTAATTGGCCAATTAACTGAAAGAGATCCATATTTGTGCCCATTCCAAAGGTGACAAAACAGAATGCTCCACTTATAGAACTGTATCAATGCCATCACATGGCAGTAAAATATTTAAGATCATCCAACAATAGTTGCAGCGGCACACTGGCGGGGAACTTCCAAAAGTTAAGGCCGGATCCAGAATGGGTCATGGAACAAGAATATCACTGAGGATGTCAGATAGATCTTGGCTGAAAGCAGAGCATACCAAAAAGATGTTTACTTGTGTTTCATTGCGTGTGTCAAGACATATGTGTGGACCATAACAAACTGGATGACAGTGAAGAGAATGGGAATTCTGGAACCCTTCACTGTGCTCATGAGGCACTTGTACATGGAGGCAGTTGTCTGAACAGAATAAGAGAATACTGCATGTTTTAAAATCAGGAAAGGTGTACAACAGGGTTGTATCCTCTCACTATACTTGTTCAAAGTCTATGCTGAACAAATTATCAGAGAAGCTGGATTATATGAAGAAGAGTGTGGCACCAGGATTGGAGGAAGGCTTATTAACAACCTGTAATACACAGATGACACAACCTTGTTTGTTGAAAGTGTAGAGGAACTAAAGCTCTTGCTGATGAAGACCAAGGATTGTAGTTTCCAGAATGGATTACAACTCAATGTAAGGAAGAACAAAATCCTCACAATTGGACCAACAGTTAATATCACGATAAAGGATTTTCTTAGCTCCACAATCATTGCTCCTGGAAGCAATGTCAAGCGATCAAAAGCCATATTGCATTACGTAAACCTGCTGCATAAGACCTCTTCAGAGTATCAAAAAGCAAAGATGTCTCTTTGAGGACTAAGGTGCACCTGACACAAGCCATGGTATTCTCCATGGATTCAGATGCATGTGAAAGTTGGACATTGAAGAAGGAAGACCGTAGATTAATAAATGCATTTGAATTGTAGTGCTGGTGAAGAATATTGAAAGTACCATGTACTGGACAAAAGGACAAATGTTTCTGTATGGGAAGAAGTACAGCAAGTGTTCCTTAGAAGCAAGAATGACAGGACTTTGTCTTACATATTGTGGACATGTTGTCAGGAGAGACCAGTCCCTGGAGACTGGTAAAGTGGAGCAGTGGTGAAAAAGAGAAGGTCCTCAATGAGAAGGACGTACACAGAAGCTGCATCACTGGGCTCAGGTCTGGGAACAATTGTGAGGATGACATACACTATTTTGTTAGGTTGTACTGTGGGTGAGAATAGACTCCGAGGTACCGAACAAGTCAAACCTGAAATTATGACAGGCAGGATCACCGTGGCACAGGAAAAAAGCCTATCAGAAGAACTAGGAAGGAAATGATGATAATGAAAGAATACACGGGGAAATGAAGATGGAAAATCTACATGCCAGGGTGATAGTACAGCAAGAGATGGAACCACTGCCTCCAACAAGGAGTTGATTAGTGTCAGGACTCCATCTCTGTAACCTCTGGCCCAACTCCCCTGGCCCAGTACCTTCTGGAATCAACCAGCAATTGCCAAGGGAAAGGACAGGGGTGGTTGAAAGACCTGGGTGCTAATGCCCGATCTGACATTCATTGTTGTCACCTTGAGCACATGATTAATTTAACCTGTTTCCTTAATGTGTCAAAGGAAAAGATATTAACACTGTTACTTGACTGACTCTTGACTGGGCTCTTTTAAAAGTATTGCTTAGAGCAGGTACTTCTTCAGAGTGAGAAGACTTCATTCAGTTCATTTATTGGTTAGTACTGCTTCACTCATCGAGATTGTTAGTGCTGTCCAGGGTGGCTGGGTCAGTCCTGACTCATTGCGACCCCATGAGCCCGAGATCTGCCCCACATGAATTTCTAGGCTACCACTTGTGCTGAAGCAGATTCTAGGTCTTCCCTTCTCGTTCATGTATCAAATACATCAGGTGCTTCCAATGACTCAGATTCTGTGAGGGGCTGGGGATATAGGCCTGCCTCTGCCCTCAAGTCCAGTGAAAAAAATGTGAAGCTGTTTCAAGTGTTTCATGAAATATAAACTACAAAGATCACAAAATAAATACATGAAAAATAAATAAATACATGAGGGTGCTTCATTGCAAAATGAAATGAAAAGATCATGAAATTTTTCCAACAAGTATTTTTTTCCATGAAGTTTTGAAGCCCCCTCGTATCTGAAACATAAAGGCCTGCCTAAGCATGGTGCCATTTAACAATGGGCAATAAAAGGTGGTCTCTAAAAAAAAAAAAAAAAAAGTAGTCTCTAATAATGAGGGCAATCATGGGATTATTCAGATTTTTTTTAATCTCCTAAATTTAGTAAATTCTCCAAAAAGGTTTGCATATTCTCCTTTCTTATGGATAACCTTTAGCCCATATTAAGTAGCATATGAGAGTAATACTTCGGATTACAAACCAATGGTAAACTACATAAAACTATACTATATAAACTATACTAAATGGCCACCACTCATCTCTCAGTTTGTTGTTCAGTGATGCCTTGTCTCCTGCTACAATGCTGGAAACCACAACATGTACTATCAGCAGAGTGACCCAGGATGGATAGCACAGCTCCAAGACCAAGAGAGACTAGGAAGAAAGGCCTGGTGATATACTGTGCAAAACTAGCCAATGAAAACTGTGGATCACAGGATAGTATATAAATCAAAAACTGCAACTCATTTACTTTGGACACATCATTAGGAGGGACTGATTGCTAAAAGGGCTTGCCAGGCTGAGCCCCCATGGCATAGTGGTTGTGCGCGGGACTGCAGCCCACTGGGACAGAGGTTCAATTCCAGCAGTGGGGCTGGGCCTCCTACTCCCACCGCCGGAGAGCAGTGATGGCCCCCTCCAAAAAAAAAGAGTTCTACCAAGTAATTCAGCTGGGTCACAAAGAAAAGGGCTTGCCAATTGGTAAAGTGGAGGGCCAGTGAAAGCGAGGGAAAACTTTAATGAGATGGACTGAAAGGAAGTCCACAGCAGGAGACACATGCTTACAACCAGGAAGATGGCCCGGCACTGGGCAGCCTTCCCGTGACTTATACACAAGGCCCCCATGCATTGAAGTTGACTGACAGCAACTCACAACAACGTGTTAAAAAAATGCAAGAGGATTTTCTACTTCTGTGTAACATCTAAAAGAATTCATGTTAATAGCAAGTACTTAGTGGGGACCCAATAAATATTATTTTCTCCTTCAGGGTCTTAATTATTTTGCATTTATTCATTCAATATTCATTTTACTGAACCCAAAATTTATCAAAAACGTATTATGCACAGGCACTGCTCAGAAAGGAATACAAAAAAATGAATATAACTCAGCTACTAACCTCAAGGTACTTAAAATTTATAACGAGGCAGTAAAATTCTGTATATTCTTAACTTCTTTTCTGAACACTCCTTCACACCTCATAACACTAAAGCAGTGGTTCTCAACCTGTGGATCGTTACCCCTTGGGGGTTCAAACAGCCCTTTCACAGGGGTTGCCCAATTCATAACAGTAACAAAATGACAGTTATGAAGTCACAACGACAATAATTTTATGGTTGGGGGGCCTCCACCACATGAGGAACTGTGTGAAAGGGTCATGGCACTAGGACGGTAGAGGACCACTGCTCTAAGGAAGCCTGGCTCTTCTGAGGAAACTGCCCGCCCACCTCCCTTCTCATGAGCGATCCTTCTCCCACCAGGAGCCCTGGAAGTGGGAGATACTTTCCTTACTTTTCACTGCCATCTCCGTAACAGTTCTACCTCTCTACCCCTAGTAAAACCCTGCTCTGACGCTCACACCCTGTCCCCTCCTCTTCCCATCACTAAGGAACTCCGTGGTGACTCTCCGTGGTAACCAACTCTGTTGGTTACACTTTGGGCTGCTAAGTACAAGGTGGGTGGTTCAAATCCACAAGCTACTCACTCTGGGAGAGAAAGATGAGACTAACTGTGATGGTGAAGATGAAAAGTTTCAGAAACCTGGATCGCTGTGAGTTGAAGCAGCCTGATGGGTTGGGGTTGGGTTGTTTTCCATCATTTACCCCAGTACTCCATGACTAAAACCCGACTCATCCCATATCTTGGTCCCACCTGAATGTAAGCATAGATAAACCTCCTAATTACCTGGCTGCTTGTGGCTGGAATTTCTTTTTCTAGTGTTCCCATAAGTTCTACCTCTCAAGCTCATGTCTGTACTGCAATCACTCACCAATCACAATCCATATGCCTTCTGCCTGCTCCGTTCACTCAACTTTTTGAACCTCAGATAAAAACTTGTTCATGAATGTTCACAACAGCATTCTCCAAAATACCCAAGGGGTAGAAAAAGTGATAAACAAAAGGGTAAACAAAATGAGGTTTGTATCCACATGGCAGAATATTACTCAGGTGCAAAAAAAAAATAAAGTAGTGATACATGCTTCAACATTGATGGATGTGGAAAGGATTATTCTAAGTAAAAGAAATCAGACACAAGAACTTCTATGATTCCATTTATGAAATATTTAGAATAGGCAAATCTATAAAGGCAGAAGGTAAAAGAATGGCTGCTTAGGGCTGGCGAAGGGATGAGGAGGGACTGTTTAATGGATGCAGGGCTCCCTTTTGGTGTAATGGAAATGTTCGGGAACTAGACTGTGATGGTTACACAAATTAGTGCTAAATGTACTAAATGTGGCAAATGGTAATTTCTGTGTAGTATTTCTTTTTTTGTTTGTTTGCTTGTTTTTGTTTTTTTGGGGGGGCATCACTGCCCCTTGGTGGTCATGGGAGCTACCCAGCCTTGCTGCTGCTGGATTTGAACCGTCAAGTCAGTGGGTCGCAGTCCCGCACTCAACCACTACGCCACCCGGACTCAGCCCTTATTTCTTATCTCACACTTAAACACAAAAAAATACAAAAGGTGGAAAAAAGCTATCTATATTGAGGTCTCTAATTTTTCTCCTCCTACTATTTCTTAGACTCACCATAATAAATAGGCTTTTGCCTCTCTCACTCCAGTCCTGGACTTGTCAAGGTCACTAATGACTTCCAAGTTGCTAAAGCCAACTCTTGTTTGTAGAGCTCTCAACTTATATCTATCAGCTGCCAAGACACCAGTTCTCTAGGAGTTCTTCTGATCTCAGTGGTCATTCCTGTTGCCTACTCTCTCAGCACTCTTAACACATGTGGTCTAGTACTCAGTCTTTGGTCTTTATCTATTCACTTCCTGGTGAACTCCTCCAGTCTTACAATATTTTAAAATAGTATCTGTATTGAATCCATGTCTCCAGCTGAGCCCTGGTGGCATAGTGATTGTGTGCAGGACTGTGGCCCACAGGGTTGGCAGTTCAAATCCAGCAGCAGCTCTCCAGGAGCAAGGCTGAGACTCCTACTCCCACCAGGGCAGTGATGCCCAAAACTAACAAACAAACAAACAAAATGTATGTCTCCAACTCAACTTCTCTTTGGAGCTCCACTCTAAACTAATATATCCTAATGTTGGTTCGCAATTCCACTTGGATGATCCAACACTCAACTCCTGAACTTTCCACCCTGTCCTGCCACTATTCTAATGCTGCTCCATGTGCAGTTGTCCCCATTTCATCTATCCCTCTAGTAAAGTCCATGGAATCAGTTTGGTTTTTCTCTCACATCTTATACCCAAAGCATTAGGAAATCTTTCGCGCCTCACGTATCTGTCCAGGAACTTAACACTTAGCACTTCTTCGAACTGTATTATCTTGGTCACTATCTCTCATCCGGATTAGAGTCATTATCTTCTAAATGGTCTCCGTGTTTCCTCCCCTTGTCCCTACCTGTCTATTCTCAACCTGCAGCCACAGTGATCCTTTTAAAATACCAACTTAAATCATGTTTCTTCCTCAAAATCCTTGTATGGCTCCCCAATTCTTTCAGGATAAAAAGCAAATTCCCCAACTATAATGCCCAATGTGAGTTGCTACCACCACCACCCCCACCTCCACCCCTGACTCCATGTTCTGTGTTGACTTTCATCACTCTGCTCTGGCCATACTGCCCTTTTTGCTGTTCCCTCAACATATCAGGCAAACTCCCATCTTAGGACTTGGACAATGACCGTTTCCTCCGCTTTGAATGTTATTCTCTCAAACACCTAGACGGCTAACTTCCCTAGCTCCTCTAGTCCATTCCAACGTCTCCTCAATAAGGTCGAGGTGCACACCTTGAAGCCTGTGCCTGAGCCACCACCGTCACACCCACCTCCAGACTCCCAATATCTCTTCCCCTAGGCTGACTTTCCCTCGTGGCATTTATTACCTTCTAACACACTATTTAATTTTTTTTTCTTCTTTTGACTCATTTAAAAGTTGTTTCTGGGCTGAGCCCCGGTGGCGTAGTGGTTGTGCGCGGAACTGCGGCCCACTGGGACGGAGGTTCAATTCCAGCAGTGGGGCTGGGCCTCCTACTCCCATCACCGGAGAGCAGTGATGCCCACAAAAAAAAAAAAAAAAAAAAAAAAGTTGTTTCTGACTTAAAGACATAAATAAAAGTAAAGGGAAATATATGTGGTTTAAGCCTCAGATGAGTCTTCTCTGACTATTCACATCACCAGCATGTGAACTGCCTGGCTAGCATGCAGAGTGCACTGGAAAGTGGATTATGGCAGATGTAGTCGGGCTAAAATTCAACATCTTTTCTACGACTTCTCTTTTGATCTATTTTAAAGTAGTTCCAGGTTTTAATATCCTCTGCTTTCTCTTCGATTGAGGCTGTTCTCTATTTACTTTGTTATTATTGTTAGGGTGGTTTTTTTTTGTATGTTCTTCAGTATAGGGAGTCCAGGTGAATTATCTATAGAGAGATGATAATTATCATCTCTTTAGAGAGATGAAAATTGGATTAATGGTTTCTTGGAAGCCTGGCAGACGTTTGCAGGAAATGGGGGGCTAATAACAATGAGTACAAGAGAGAAGAAAATGTTATAAAATTGATTGTGGTACTGTATACTTCTTCTTGATATGACTAAACTATTAATGACTATGTGATATTTGGATTATGTGCCAATAAAACTGTTTAAAATTTTTGAATAAGTTAAAATGTTTCTTATTTTTCACTTATCATTTATTATCTGCCCTTGCGATTGAAAGCTCAGAAGGCAGAGATTTTTGTCTGTTTTGTTCACAGATATCGCTCCAGTCCCTAGAACAGTGGCAGGTAGTATTATGTAAGTTGTGAAGAGCTTGGCTCCACTTCGTGGTAACCTTGTGTGTAACAGAACAAAATATTGGCTGGTCCTGTGCCATCTGAATGTATTTACTGAATGAAGCATTTGTTTATGAATGATATACTAGTGGGAACAGATGAAGAGGAACTTTTAATGCCAACTTAAAATGTTTTATCAAAAGTACATTAAAGTCATCCACTGTTATAAATAACATAGGCACCACTGTGGAGTATGAATCACTAGGTTAATAACTAATTTGAATGGTCAGATTGTAGGTCACTGAATGGGCTGTGTTTCTATGGGGTAGAAACTCTGTGGAAAATGCTCATTTGAAGGTGACACTAGGAATTTTGTGTCGGGTCATCCTAGTTCCATTAATAGAGGAAATATTCAACTCAGGTTTGGCTTTAGGGGATGAAATTAAATAGTACACCAACCATACGAGACAATTCTGCTTAGGGCAAAAGAATCTTTCATATAGGTCAGCCCAGCTTACTAGAGAGCTTTTCACTGAGATTTTGGTCAAAATTCGTTTAATAAAAGAGATATTGCCAGTGTGAGGCGAGCATCTTAGACTCTCGGGTTCCTGTTTCCACCATGTACACCATATCTCTGCAAGGTCAATGTTCCCCAAACCCAAAGAACTTTCTGTAAGAAGTGTGACAAGCATCAACCTCACAAAGTGCCCTAGGATAAGAAGGGCAAGGATTCCCTGTACACGCAAGGAAATAAGCGCAATGATCGGAAGCAGAGTGGCTGTGGTGGGCAGACAAAGCCAATTTTCTGGAAGAAGGCTAAAACCATCAAGAAGATGGTGCTGAGGCTTGAATGTGTTGAGCCTGTCGGCCACAGAGGATGTTGGCCATTAAAAGATACAAGCATTTTGAACTGGGAGGTGATAAGAAGAGAAAGGGCCAGGTGATCCAGCTCTAAGCCTTGCTTTATATTGCAAATTTGAAAAGGTGTTGAATCAATAGTAGAACTATCTGTAAGAAAATATAGTCTTATGCAGAAAAAAGTGATATTGCCTTCAATTTATTATTAGTCATTCTGACCATGTATCTTAGACAAGAATCTAGTAAACACAGTGAAGGGTGGGAAGGATAGGATGGTAGTAGTTTGGGAAGTCTATAGAGAAGAAGTAGATTATTCCAGGAAAATGCTACTTTAAAATCAGGATACTATATTCTCAACTGTCACCAAAGTGCTATGAAAAACACCTAACTGGAAGCAAAAAAACCCCAAACAAACAAAAAACAGAAAACACTAATAAAAAAAAAAAAGGATCCTGGTAAGGAATTTCCAATAGAATCTAGTCAGAGGTTTTGGAAGAACAAATTGAAAGGGGACAATACAAAGGGTCTTCAAAAGTTCATGGAAAAATGAAATGAAAAGATTATTATAAAATTTCCTGGTGAGCTTTTTGAAATCCTCTTGTATATGAAACACTAGATGGCATTTTTTTTGGAGAGAGCTAATCTATTAAATAAATTCATGAAATGGGAAAAGGCAACGATACCTAACAAGGTCCAGACTGAAAAAAAGCCTTTAGGTATATATTTTTAAAAGCACATTTCTCTCATTGTCGTTGGAGCTATTCCAACTCAAAGAAACCCTGTCGGCCAGAGTGGGGCTGCCCCTGTGGGTTTCCAAGACTGTATCTCTTCACAGGAAACAGAGCGCCTCATCTGCCCCCTGCAAAGTAGCTGGTGGTTTAGGAATGCTGAACTAGTGCTTAACAGCCCAGCAGGTAACTTACTCGACCACCAGGTATCCTTTAAAAAATATATATACAAAGAAACTATGAGAAATAAAAAATGCTATATAAATAAAGAAGGGAAATCTGGAAAAATATGACATTTACATACTTTCGTTTTATTTTTAAGTAAATATTTACATTAAATGATAAATGAACTTATATATATATATCTAGTAACTGCATCAAACATTTTTACTTACATTGATACCAGGAGGATGGACTTTTCATGTACTTGGAAAGAAAATAAAAAGAATGATAGAGCACAGCTAACCTTGAAGGACAAAAAGGAAAAATGAGGTATAATAACTTACAAAATAGAATAGCAATTTAATTATGAATCTAAAAAATCATTTCAAATGAAATTTTAAAGTTTAATGTGGCTTCTATCTAAAAGTAAAATATAAATGGGACACTACATATATATTTTAAACCACGTTTAATAATCAAAATATTCTTTCAAAACAATGATTATAAAGCTCTGCTTAAATTTATAAAACCAATTTATTGAGTCTTAATTATTAATAAGCAAAACTGCTAAGTAATCATACCTTAATCCTCCCTTGTAACCTCTGACACTTTAAATTAAAAAGTCACCATGTAAAACAGCCCCCCAAAATCTCTCTTCATGTTCTTAAAATTTATATTGAAATAAAATATATTATATGGTTTATAAATTCATCATTTGCTACTTGGTGTCCTAGATGAAAATTACTTAGATCTATTTTCAGAAGTTCATTTTCTGCACATTACCAAATGCCAATTCCCACTTTCCTTTGTGTTGTAGGACTGAGATGCACTTTTTACTTGGTTCACTGTAATGTTCCATTCTGGCTTGCTTTTAGAGTACAGTGTTGATAAATGGTGGTCTCAGAACAAGAGACTGAGTCTTTAAACTGTGTCGCTAATACTTAATGTTCCCATAAGCTACATATTTCTCATCCTTTAAAATATCTTTTTAATATCATTTTTACAGATGAAGGAAGGCATACAAGAATAACATTTTAAATACCACAGAAATACAACCAGGAAGAGTTTGAAAACTCATTCAGAGAAACCCTAAACTATAAGAAATAAAACCCAATCCATCTTCAACCCGCTTTCAGTCATCTTCTAAACAGATTTGTTTCATCCCCTTATCAAAATCATGTTTGATTTCTTTTGCATGCAAATCAAATTCCAAATTTCAATCCAACAAATCTGGTCCTTGTCAAGTCTTATCTTTCTCTATGTCCTCTCCTAATGTCACCACATACAGAAAAAGAAAGGCACATGCATGTCACATACATGTTCTGTCATTCCCAGAACAGTCCCAGTCCTCCCCCTCCTCGGTACCTTTCCAGATCTTCCTCTCATTTTAAAAACTCTTTGTTTTTTACACAAATGCACCTTGAAAACTTGGTTCAAATCCCACTTGGTCTAATTATTTGTCTTACAACCTCTGCCCAAAGAATAGTCTCTTTCCTACATTAGCAAAGTACATCTCTTGTAACTGATAGAACTTAATACCATCTTTTTTCTGGATAGCATGATTTATTTAAGCATATATTTACCGCCACAATTTTTTCTTTGTATTCTCTCATGGATTAATACAAAGGAGAAATCAAATAAACAGTTGTTGAATTACACTGAAAGATTGGTTGGTCTATTGCACAAAACTACTTATCTGATAAAACTTGGTAAATGTTTGCCAAATAAAGGAATATCTTATTTCCCAACTTAAGCAATAATATTTAAGGTAAGAAAATAATTTATCTTATTAAAATTTCAGTTACAGCTAGAACTAAACATTAAAATAGTGAGAAATTTACCAGAGTAAATTTGAATCCTCTGGGAGAAGGCTGGAGGGTTAATTTTACACATGCAGGAAGAAGGCTTAAGAATGTTAAACAAAAGCTGAAATAGGGATAAAAGTAAAATCATTATTTTCTTTGTGAGAATTAAAGTTTTAAAAACAAGGAAATATTTTTAAAACCTAAAGATAATATTATATGTCGACAAACTGATTTCAAATTCATTGATTTTAATTTTCAATAACATCTAAACAAAGATTACTAAAATTGATTGTAATGATGATTACAGAATTCTTAATATATTCAAACAACTGAACTGTTGTTTTAGAATTCAGTATAAATTATAATACCAATAAAACTTTTTTTTTGGGGGGGGGGGCATCACTGCTCTCCGGTGGTAGAAGTAGGAGGCCCAGCCCCACTGCTGGAATTGAACCTCCGTCCCAGTGGGCTGCAGTCCCACGCACAATCACTACGCCACCGGGGCTCAGCCCATCAATAAAACTTTTAAAAGCTAAAAGTCTATATACTGACAGATTTATACTATACACTGAAAGTAAGCACATGATTCATTTATATATCACAGTGCAAAAGACAGCAATATCAAATACTGTTTATCTTATTTTAATATTAAATATAATTTTTAGAAAAGACACAAAGATGTCACTGATCACTTCTGAAAAGCACTTGGAACAAAATAAAAAATAAAGTACAAAGAAATTGACTTTTATAATACAAGCATTCAGGCTGAGCCCTGGTGGCCTAATGGTTGTGCACGGGACTGCGGCCCACAGGGTTGGCAGTTCGAGTCCAGCAGCAGCTCTCCAGGAGCAAGGCTGGGCTTCCTACTCCCACCAGGCCAGTGATGTCTCACACACACACACACACAAAATAATAATAACAATAATAATAATAATAATAATACAAGCATTCATAACCTTTACTTACAAAAGTTGATTAGCCAAAAAGTCAGAGCAAACAAACTACAAAGGGAGTGGAGAGGCCCTAAAGCTTCTCCTTGCCATGATAGCCGGATGGAGTACACCAAGACCTGGAGGAATTACGCAGAAGCAGCAGGCAGAGCAGTCTGGAGGGGCCCTTTAGCATCATGGCACACAGCCCTTGAGAGTCCCAGAAGTACACATATTCTAACCTAGCGCAAGAACTGGTTTCCCCACTGGCGTTGGCTTTGTGACGGGTCCACTTAGCAAGGGTGAACTAATGTTTCCAGAAACCTCTTCAGTTGCCCTCTCTTGAGGGTAGACTACAAGGTATAATCTGACAAGAGTTAGAGGGCAGGAGGAAGCAGTACTCATATCTCCCAGATTTCAAGCACTAATCTTGGTGAAGGTATCTTACAGGTGTAATTAAAGTGCCACTCAGATGATTTTAAGTCAATTACAAGGAAGATTAGTCTGGGTTCATCTAAACCTTCCCTTAAGTCCAGATACTATAGACGGGAACTAGGTCTGACTGTTCTCTTTTACCCTTAGATGCCCCTTCCCAAAAGGCTGCCTGTGAGCCAGTCAACATAAATGCACACGCCAATTCCACATAATAAAGCTATACACAAACACAATCTCCTACTCACCCATAGTTGAACCTAACCAACAAAGCACTGGTGATTGTTTCTGTGAAGATTATGCTAAATCATATATATATGTGTGTGTGTGTGTGTGTGTGTGTGTGTGTGTGTGTGTGTGTGTGTGTATAGCATCTCACTGTCCTGGTGGGAGTAGGAAGCCCAGCCTTGCTCCTGGAGAGCTGCTGCTGGATTTGAACCATCAACCCTGTGGGCTGCAGTCCTGTACACAACCACTATGGCACCAGGGCTCAGCTTAAATCATATTTAATATGCTCTCCATTTACAGAGGAAAAAATAGGCAACGATTCAGAAAGACTCTCACATACAATTCAAATAAAGTTTGTATAAAGGGATCCGTTTAAAGTATGTGCATGTGCAAAGTTCACTAATAAAGAACCCTCATTCCTTAATGTTGTCAGATAAATGAATTATTACCATTAGTTTTAGAGAGCAAACTATGAAACACTATAAACAAATTTTGAGTTTCTTACCTGAGTATTACCTGGATGTGACGTGGCAAAACAGCTTTAATTTTCAGAAAGACATGGATGCTACACCAAACATTTGCCACTTTATCCTTAAAAGAAACTTGGTCGCTTTAGAGTCTGGTACAGTGAAAGCACTATTACACCCATGACGTATACTGACAGTCTCTAATAGGCTTTTAAGACATAGGAAGTTTTCACTCAAAAATTCATAATTAGGCCTATTAAACTCTCCAAAGCATAAACACAAACACAAATACACACATACTACAAGCATTTTGGGCTTGGGTTTGAGTTTTTTGGGTTTTTTTGTTTTTGCAACTGGAGTTAGTTTAAATCACTAGGAAATCATAAACTAGACGTTCCCAAGAAATATTTCTCAAAGGGCAGCGTACTATGCCTAAAAACTACAATTATCTTTCTTTGGAATTTTTCCTAAGAAATTCTTTGTGTCCTAATTTCTAGAACACTTCTAGTCAACCCACTTTATCACACACCTGAATCTATTTAGGGGACTCTAACAACTACAAATCACAGAGTTCACCGCTACCACATCTAGACGTCTCAAGACATGAGCAGTTGTGCTGGGGTCCCTTTCAAAGTCAAAGCTCGAACAGCCCTCTTGCTCGTGACACCCTTGGTCTTCCCAGTTGGTTGGCTCACAGCTGTGCAGGCACAGCACCCTGACAACTGCCCCACCCTCCCCCCCTGCGCCAGATCACAGAAAGTGGTCCTCAGATTGAGTCAGGGAGACTGGCAACATCACCATGTATGATACTCTGTTTTACATTTATCATGTTAATGACTATTCCTCAAATCAAAGCTACAGCAAATACCCGGGGAGCTTACGCAGAGAATGAAACTCTCCTTTACACAGGTGCTACAGTTAGAGCCTACATAACGAGAAGGAGACCTGGTGTGCAGAGGTTGAGCACCTGGAAACGCACCAAGGAAAGGTTGGCGGTTCAAGTCCACCAGCCACCGTGAAGGTCTTAAAGACCTTTTGTGTCTGTCTGTGTCTGAAAAGTGGCAGTCTCCTTCTGGCTGTTGCTGTTGGGGGCCGTTGAGGTGGTTCCGAGTCACGTGCTGACGTACAACGGAAGGAACCACTGCCCAGTCCTGTGGCACCCTCACAAGTGCTGCTGTCTGAGCCGCTGTGACACGCCGTCTCTTTCTGCTACCCTCCACTTGAACAAGTATGATACCCTTCTGTGGAAAGATCACAGAGCCTTGGAGACAATTCTACTCTGTCTTGGAGCGCTGCTGAGTCAGGATTAAGCCAACGACAATGAGTTTGAATTTGGGGGTTGAAGAAAGTGGAGGCGAGGACCACAGGGTGGGGAGGTCAAACCACCGTTCTTTCACAGACTGGTAATGTGAATCTCTGACCTTAGACTTCTCTGTAAAGTAGGAATAATCATGTCTACCTCACAGAGTTGCTGTAAATATCAGTGAAATCATATGCAAAGTGTCTGCTTTCTAGGACATTAGTGGCAATCAGAATAGTGGCTATTTATTATCATCAGTCTGACCACCATCAGCATCCCCGCCAACACATTCCTGTTCCTTCATAACACCAAGCTTTTTCGTCTCTTTCAAAATACTAGTTCCATCCTCTTTATAGGTCTCGCCATAGAGTTCCCATAGTAATTTATGTATTCAGAAATTGGAACGATATCTATGTTTTCGAATACTTTTAAATGAAGTGTTATTCAAAGGTAAATTATCTCTAAATATGCTGTCTCTGCTTAGGTTTATGGAAAGACCTGTTTTGTTTGTCTGTTTCTAAAAAATGGCGTGCTTCATTTAGTTACTCATCCTACACCATCAAATTATTCACGTTAAAACAAGAATGATTAAAGTAAAATTAAATGACATAAAATGAAAGATTCTCATTCAAAATACAGTGATGAGAGTTATAGCTCATTAGGAATTATGAGATCTTTCTGAAGCAAACGTGATTATTAGTTTCACAACTAATTTCCAAAGACTGAACAGAGAATATAAGCCAAAACATAAGCGTTATTAACGTGGCAACCACAACTTCTCAAGCTTTCATCATGACCCCTATTTCATTAGAAAAATGCATAATTGCATTACGGAGCTGACCAGGGCATAAATATTATCCGTTCCTGTAATGCCAGCTGAGCTACGGGTGATACGCTGGATTACCTAGCTGGCAGGGACTGACTGCAGGAGGAGAGCAGCTGAAGTGACTATCCCTTGTGTGTCTTCTACATGAAACCTCTATAGGTCACGGGGGAAATATCACGAGGGAAAAGAGTAGGAGCAGGGATTTTAAACATGCCTCAAATAATCCACGATCAACTGGGAAAAGTCTTCGGAGAACTTGCAGGGTGTGTTCTGTCTCTGTGAGGAACGGCAGCCAGCAGAGGACGAAGGACGCGACAACAGCACAAGCGAGCTTCAGGAACAGCACAAACCTGCAACCAACACAGGCACGCGGTCAGCCTGGGGGGGGCTGACAACGCCGAGAGCCCGCCTGACTCTCATGGAGCAGAAGGGTCCATCTGGGTTCCCCATCTAGTCACATCAGAGTGGAGAAATTCACAAATGCTAAGATGTCACTTTCCCAACCCAAAAGCTGTTATTTATTGACACCCTAATGATCACACTTACTTAGGGGCCCAAAGCATTCAGATTGGAATGTATTCCCAATGAGGCTATCATGTATTCCCAATGAGGCTATCACACAATGTTTATTCTCTCCAGGGATGAAGTTTACAGTGTCACTCTAACATGCCAATCCACATTCCCTGCAGTAAAGTGGGCATGATGAAAACCTCTCTCTAGTAAGGAAAACCCAGAATAAAGAACGCAGAGCTCTCTCTTCTTATCGTACAGTCAATACAATAGTAAGAAATCACCAGAAGGCAAAATTCTCTTAATTTTGAGTGTTGATGCAAATATAATACTTAAAAACAACTCACCCCTTTCCTTTCAGGCCTTTTTTAAAACACTTGCCAAGTAAGAAGCAAAAAAATGGCAAGGAGTGGTAAAGTTCCATCTGTTTGTAATTTAGAGCTAAGCAAAATGCCAGGGACCCTAGCATGTCCCAGCCACAAGACACGCCAAGAACACCCCACAAAGCAAAGCCAAGACTCACAGAATTATATATGTGTCTGTGTCAAGGAAATTAGCTTAATAATTAAAAGACATATTCTTGCATTTCATAGAGCATATTGCTGATAAGCCTTTAAAAACAAATAATAAAAGATTTTTTTAAGCAGAAGTGGAAAGTATTGAAGTGGCAAACATGTTACAATTTGTATAATAGCCTCAAATATATTATTAAATTCTACTCCCACCACCGGAGAGCAGTGATGCCCCCCCCAATATATATATATATATATATATATATATATATATATATATAATTAAATTTACTGATCAAGCAATTGATTTGTTGTCATGTAAGAGGTCTAAAACAGTTAATATATTTGTTTCTGTTATACTTCACCATACTACTGAAACAGTAAACCAAAATCTAGATAAAACAATGCTCTAAATTAAAAAACAAAACTTTCTTGAGTTATCACTGTATTTCCTCGAAAATATACATCAACAATATAAAACCATCTATGAACCTGTCTAGCAAATACTTATTATACTTATTATTATATTTATTTATTTATTATTATAATAATATTTGAGGGTTAGTTGTCACTGTGGTGGCCATCAGATGCTAACCACAAGGTCAGCAGTTCGAAAACACCAGCTGCTACAAGGGAGAAAGAGGAGGCTTTCTACTCCTATAAAAAGGCAGTGTTTGGAACTCACAGGGGGAGTTCTATCCTGTACCATAAGGTCATGATGAGTTGGCATTGACACCATGGTAGTGATTTTTGTTTTCAGATTGCTACAGGGTTCCAATTCATACATGTAAAGTTTACTCCAAACAGAGTGTATCTAAACGTGTCTCTGCAATCAGTAGGTGGCTGCAGACAAGTTCTCTCAGTAATGCACTAGTCTGTCTGTGCAATTATCAATTTTCTTAAAACTCCTGCCTTCAAAATAAAAAACAGTGACTTCTGAGGGGATCTGTTGGGCCAATTAAATTAGATGCAAAGAGATCCACTCAGAAGGTTATGATTGTTCCTTCGATCCACCACTCCTGAATTCCTCTTGGAGAGAGCATCACTGCCCTCTGGTGGGAGTAGGAGGTCAAGCCTTGCTCCTGGAGAGGTGCTGCTGGATTTGAACTGCCAACCCACAGGGCCACAGTCCCGCACACAACCACTACGTCACCGAGGCTCAGCCCCTACTTCCCTTATTTTTAAAAAGAGTACTTGATCAATTTTCTCAAACCCCCACGGAGGCTTATTTAGGGAGGAGTTTTCAGAAAATTGATAACTGCACTGCTCTTTTGATACAGTGTTTACTATCTCCCAGATACTGTTTTACATGCTTTGCAAATATTCATTTAATCCTCAAAATGAGCTTACAAAGGAGGGACTCCTAGAGGCCCCACTTTACACAGGAAGAAAAATGTCCTCACAAAATGACATGATTTCCAGAGTTTAGTTCATTTTACATGGAAATATCACCAATGTACTAGAATGGTAAAAAACAAGAACAACGAGGACTGAAAATACAGAGCACCTGGATGACACCATTACTGATGGGAGTAAGAGTTTGTACGCCTATGCTTTCAAGTCATTTTCTCCCGTTCTCATTTCGACCCTTTGCTGGTAAGACAAGGGTCTTCCTTGAGTCTATCTATTCTTATTTAAGAATTAGTTAGTTGGAAAAGTATGTGTGTTTGGCCAGTGCTCTTTGGGGCCCATCAATCTGGGAATGTGGTGGGTTGTGCGCTGTCTTGCTAAATTCTACACCACTTGCTCTGATAATTTACTCTATTTCATGGCAGGGGATAAATGAATGGCTACGGGATAATCTTTGGATTTTCCACATATTATCTATTTTTTGTTTGTTTAATTTTTTTTTGTTTTGTTTTTTTTGGGGGGGGCATCACTGCCCTCAGGTGGTGGGAGTAGGAGCCCCAGCCTTTACTCCATGGAGCTGGATTTGAACCTCCATCCCAGTGGGCCGCAGTCCCGCACACAACCACTACACCACAGGGGTTCTGTTTAATTTTTAAGCATAACTTCCCTCCACCATTTTCTTTTGACCTTCAGATTCATTTTTCTTCAGCTTCTAATCATCATATAGGCTTTGGGGGAGGTTGTGAATGCAGGTCTAAACGGGAGTGTGGTCCTTCCCAACTTTCTATGACCTGTTCCTAATCACCATGCTGTAAATGGCACAACTCATACAATAATGTAGCTTGACACACAGCTTGAAAAGCATGTATGTGTCAAAGACACTTGCTTCAGAAATGTCCCTAAGGGCTGCAGCTTCTACTGTTCAGAATTACAAATGTTTTCACAACTGTGTCTCTGGCTTTGCAGTGGGCACAGTTCATGCACAAATAGCCTGCAAACGGCTGTGGCCCATCTTGACATCACTGTTCTCCCTCCTTTTCCTTTTCTATCTTGGAAGTGAGGACATGAGGGTGTTTTCCCACAATTATCACAAACAGACCACCCTACAAGTGAACATTTTCACTCATAAGAGAAATACATGTATATCCATAGCAGCATTATTCACCTTAACCAAAACCTGGATTGTCCTCAAATGTCTACCAGCAATAGAACTGGGTGAGTTTGTGCAAGAGTCTATTGCACTGCAAAGAAATGGAAATGAACAAACGCCAGCTTCACAACAAATGAATGGTTCCCATCAACGAAATGGGGAGCCAAAGGCACCAGACATAAAGATATAGCTACTGTGAAAAGTCAACTCCAGTGCCGTCTTAGCAGTTATGGGACAGGGGGCTGCCTTTGGGAAAGGGGAAGCAAATGTTTGGGAAAGATACAAGCAAATGTTTGGTTACTAGCAACATTCTATTTCTGGGTGTGGATAAATACTTCACCACTTCACAGAGGTACACATTTACATTTTGTGCACTTTTCTATATGAGTGTTCCACTTCAATATAAAAATAGTTTTCAAAATCTAGTGAATAGGGCTGAGCCCTGGTGGCGTAGTGGTTGTGCGCGGGACTGCGGCCCACTGGGATGGAGGTTCGGTTCCAGCTCCATGGAGCAAAGGCTGGGCCTCCTACTCTCACCACCCGAGGGCAGTGATGCCCCCAAAAAAACAAAAACAAAAATCTAGTGAACAGTGTTGGGTTTGTTTGTTTTTATTTTCATCAGTATTCTTGATATTAGCAGAATATCTGAGAGGCAAAAATCAATGAATTCACAAGTTTACATGTTGCAGCTATTTTTATCTCCTCCCTCAAAAATAAAATCTAATTAAATTGAGAAAGGTGTCGATTTGCATACCTTTTGCAAGTCCTTTGATAGATATACAAATTAATTTAATTACAACTAAAGCACATTAGCATCAAAGGGCTGATTAAACCATCATATTGTTGGTACTGTGGTTTCTCTGCACTCCCAGTACAGTAGAACACAAATTGGATAATCACGTACAGATTTTATAAATTTATCCTATGAGATTTGTTTGTTTAGTTCTGAATGTCCCTTATTTTAGGTGTCAGAAAATAAAAAAGGTAATCATAAATCCACATAATAGATTTTCACTATTCAATTGGTTTTCGTTTCCCGAAGTTTCCTGGCTACCACAATCTGCTAGGCAATCACCTGGCTCTTGAAGCTCATCAACTCTAAGAGTGCTTTTCTGCAGGATTCGGATGACACAAAAGATAGAACACACCCTACTTACATCTTTTTAGAGGGACAAGGGCATAACTATATTTCCTCCTTATTTTACAACTTCCTAGGAAGAACTCATCAGTTGCTGATATTTTATTCCAAAGTCAAACAGGTATGAAAAGCAATTTTACTTTTAATTAATCTGTACTTTACCCTTCAAATAAAAGCTTGGGGGACGATTATTTTATACAATTGTATGGATCTCCTATATAAGCAAGCACCCTAGCCAACGGCTATCATGGGAGAACAATGATAGACACAGTTTAGCCTTGATTTCATAGCATGCAACTCATGACTTCATTTCCCATAAGTAAAGGATACTGAAAATGTCCGTAGTCGATAAGAATAAGGCCTGGATACAGTAATATGCATAATGCATTAGCAATCTGTAATAAAAAACATTGTGAAATTAATCATCTATAATTCAAATTAAATGGCATCAAAGTGGCACAGTTGCAAATGTTCCCCTTTGGCGAGGTCAAAATCTGCTATTTATCAAAATTTTCCATCTTCTATAAAATAATTCTTTTAGGCACAGAACTTTTCATGGAGGTGGCATAGGGCACTCTAATTAAAAAAAGGAAAATCACTAAAAGGTACTTGTTCAGTTGAAGCACTTTTAGATACACCTATCAAAGAAGTTAATCTAGTAATTAAACTATCTGCAGTGATTTAAAAGAGTATTTGGTAAAATTGAATATGAAATATAGTGATTTTGTAAAATGTTTTTCAGTTTAGTCCTTCCCATCCACCAGCTCAAAATTAAGCTTTACCAGGTAAATAATCGTGTTCTATGTAACTCAGCAGTACATAACTTCTAAAATTCAGTCTATGTACTAGTCCCAGCCTACTGCCATCAAGTTGACTCCACTCATACCAACTTTTTTTTTTTTTTTAATAAAAGCTGATAGCCTCCTCTGAAAGGTATGGATTGCTGGCATTGTAGTGAGTCCACTGCTTACCAACAGACCCACCAGAGCTCCTGCTGTACTGATAGGGCATTAGGATAATGACTGTGAGTTATGATGATGTTTTCTAAATAAAAAAAGAATTAATAGAATAGATACTCACTCCCAGCTATTTCTGAAAAACTGGCTTCCTTAAGATCTAAAAAGTTATAATAAATCATTTCAGAAATGAAATGTTAGGTTGCTTTACAGACCTACCTTTCCCTTGGTTGAAGTTTCTTTCAGGCAACAGCAGTACAAAATCACTGCGGGTATGTAAATCAGCACATCAGCAATAAACACTGAAACAACAAGCAAAAGAGCCTATCAGAATCGACACCAGTCCATTAACCGCCCTCTCCATTTCACACGGAGAACTCAACCCGCATGACAGTTCTCTTATCCTCCCAGCGCTTTCCCTCTCTTCATCCCGGCCTCACTTCAATAGATAGGGTACTGGGGCTGAGCCCCGGGGGCGCAGTGGTTGTGCGCAGGACTGCGGCCCACTGGGTTGGAGGTTCAAATCCAGCAGCAAGGCTGGGCCTCCTACTCCCACCACCAGAGGGCAGGGATGCCCCAAAAACAAAAACAAAAAAATAGGGTACCAAGGAGTCTTTTCATTTTCTCTAACAAGTTCACACTTTTAATTAAATACAATCCAAAGAGGATTTTCTCTTGGCTTTGACATGCCCTAAAAAATAAGGATACCCATGACAAGGGAAGGCAAATGTCCACCCTCAAAACCTACATCCTCCTCAAGGGTGATATAAAAAACAGCCAGTGTGCTCATGCATAGGATCATCTTTTTAAAATGATAAATGAGTGTTTATACAGACATGTATAAGCCTTCAACTAGTGTGCATAAAGAGTTTAAGAGGAAAATTAAAACAAATTTTCAAACTGGCAATTTATAATTCTAAATGTTTAGTCCCTTAAGAACACAGAACAAATATATTAAACTCAGCAACAGTGTGGCATAACTGTCCAAAAGTATCTTTTTTCTTGCTAAGTTCTTTATATTAAATATTGTGTTCAGAACAAAAGAAGTGAAAAACTTTTTGTGTTCGATGCATGCAACACTGTATTCAGATCCAGGTGTCAAATTTAACACATTAAAGATTGGATTTTTTTTTAACCAACTTACCCAAGTGTTTTGGCTGTTAGTTCTTTTTGCATTAAACCATAAATGGATGGTTTTTTAGATTAAACTATAAACACCAGTAAACCTGGGATCCGTCTGCAATGTGCTACGGTTACATTGATAATCTAAAATATAGCCAAAAGAACCTTGAAATCATAATCACATTCAATAAACCGGGGAATGCTAAAAATGGAAAGAGCACTTCAAATGTCTGTAGAGTGCAAGGTATAATACAAGGGTCAGACATTGTATGTGGTGCAAAGGAATTCTCGAAGAAGTTCAACATGTATAAGAAAGAAAATTTTACTGATTAGGATTCTCTGAAAATCATGTCTCTAAAAGTTATGACCAGGCTGAACCCCGGTGGCGTAGTGGTTGTGCGCGGGACTGCGGCCCACTGGGACGGAGGTTCAATTCCAGCAGTGGGGCTGGGCCTTCTACTCCTACTCTCGACCACCGGAGAGAAGTGATGCCCCCAAAAAACAAAACAAAACAAAAAAACCAAAAAAAATTAAAAGTTATGACCAAAAAAATCTCTACTGCATTCAAGTGCTCAATAAATCTTTAGCAGCAATAAGTAAGATAAAACTTACTGTAAGGTTTACTTAAAAGAAAACATGAGGGCTGAGCCCTGGTGGCGTAAGTGGTTGAGTGTGGAACTGCAGACTGCAGGCTTGGCGGTTCAAATCCAGCGGTGGCTGGGTAGCACCCACAACCACCAGAGGCAGTGATGCCCACAAAAATGCACAAAAATGAAAAAAAAACAAAAAACAAGAAAACATGAAAGAAAGTTGTAACTAGGCCATTACAGCAGCAACCTGTATAATGAAAGCCTTAATTTACAGTTATCTGACTTGGGAAAGCTGGTGCCCTCACTTCACAGTCCCTCGGCTTAAAATAAGGGTATAAACAGTATTTACTTCATGTCAATTTCAAAGAATGAAAAAGATAGCAAACGTAGACCACCCAGAATTACTCCTCTCCACTTTTTGACAGCTACACAACTTCAAAAGTCAGTGGGGGAAAATCAGAGCGTATAATAATCATACCTTTCATTAATTTTTCCAAAATCTCTAAAAAATCTAGTTTAATCTCAAAGCGTATTGTTGCTCTCTTACCTGTTGTCCGCATGAAGAGTTTATGTGCCTGGCTCTCATATCCACGTGATGTGTGGAGAGCAGTCCAGTCTGGATTTATAAAATTTGCCCTGCAAACCAAAGCGTGTACACACATACTTTACTCTGCTATCACTTTTCACAAGAAGGACTGCTGAGAGCCTGTCAATTTGAGAAATGGCAATTGATCCTATAAAACAGTGAAGTCCATGTCTAAACTTAGCTCTTCCTCATGATGTGACACTAACTTAAGCTATCCAACAGGGTCTGCTTCGCCCATCTCTCAACAAAACCACCGGGAGCAGCGGTCCTCAACCTTCCTCATGCTACGTCCCTTTCATACAGTTCTTCACACTGTGGTGGCCGTCCCCGACCATAAAATTATCTTCATTGCTACTTCATAACTGTAATCTTGCTACTGGTATGAATTGGGCAATCCCCGTAAAAGGGTAATTTGACCCCCAAAGGGGTTGTGACCCATCGGTTGAAAACCACTGAACTGGACCAACAAAGCCCCTGTGGCAGGATGCTTCCAGTGGGAACACAACCTGTAATAACACACTTCATTTTCAAGACTCATTCTTTATAAGGAACAATATAGTAGTATTGACCAGAGGAGCATAGCTTATATTTTAAAACCTCCAGTTACTGAGTCAGCTATAATAAAGACCTACTCATTAGAATTCACGTCATAAAGCTAGATAATCATTAATTATCTGTTGAAATTTTAGTCATACTATATTACCTTAAACATATAATGTTATAAAATTATAACATATAATCAACATGAAATGTGAGGTTTTATTTCTTTGATTCATGAGGCTAATCTTTCTACATTATGAAATAATTCAATGTAAAATAATAAGTCAATTGGGTTCAGGAGATAGACAGTGAAGTTCCTCAAATTTCTCCTGATACACTTCAAGTCCAAGATGGAATGCTACTATATAGTAAAGATAAACAATGGGTCTCCTGGGTTAAGCTCGGGGATGCTAACTGTACAGTAGGCAGTTCAAACTGTTCTGTTTCTGTAAGAAGAGAAATATCAATCGGAATCATAAACCATAGAGTGAAACACTACAATAATTCTAATTTTTTTTTGTTGTTTTGGGGGCATCACTGCCCTCTGGTGGTGGGAGTAGGAGGCCCAGCCTTGCTGCTGGATTTGAACCTCCAGCCCAGTGGGCCGCAGTCCCGCGCACAACCACTATGCCACAGGAGCTCAGCCCAATAATTCTAATTTAATCGGAATATTTGCATTTATATTTTTCCTTTACCTTGGGACATTCCTAGAAAAAGTGCTCCTATGCCCAACTAAATTATATATTAAATATAATTCACAGTAGTTACTGTGCAATTGGCCGTATAATCTCTATTTCAAAATGAAATTAAATTTTTGGACTTATTTGTAGCCTCTCCAGGAAACAGATTACAGCCTGTACTACAAAGAAATTAAAGAAATGTTTAAACTCTGACAGTTACCTTTCCAATAAGCTGCTTATAGGAGTCACCGCCTGATTATGAATCATACCAGAGTAAAAACTACAAATGATCCCTCCTGTCCTCAGCAAAGGCAGCTCACACTGTTTCTTAGTTTATCTTCTAAAGACATGAATATTCAAAGTTACATTGAGAAAGAAATACTTAGGAGGGTAGAAAAAAATGAGGACCTGATACCAAGGGCTCAAGTAGAAAGTAAGTGTTTTGAAAAGGATGACAGCGACATATGTACAAATGTGCTTGACACAACAGATGTATGGATTGTTTTAAAAGCTGTAAGTTACAGCCCTCAATAAAGTGATTAAAGAAAAAGAAACAAATACTTACACATATGAGCATAAGAGACTATGATAAGCTGTAAGAGGTGGATAATCCAGACCCCAATACTTTAAGTTGTTATCACTGGTATTAAAATACCTGAAAAAGGAAAGAAAAAAAAAGCATTATTCTGTTCATCAGTATGCAAGACATATATGTTTCACTTTTTTATTACCTTGCATTTATATTTACATTATTAATTAGTGAGTGAATAATTCAAACCAGAGACTGTTCAGTGGGGAAGAGAAAACTATTAATAATGTAGTCAGGGCAATAAGCACAAACTAATAGCATCCTAGCTAAACCCAGGCACAGAGTGAGGCTTCAAAAAGTTCGTGGAGAAATAAATTTAAAGAATAACAGGATAAATATATATAGAGATTCCTTTCCCAAAAAATGACTCATGAGAGTCATGGCAATACAGCCACATCTGTGGCCTTAAAACACCTTAGAAAATTTAAAAGAATCAAAGTTATACAAAATTTATTCTTCTACCACAATGAAATTACACTGAGAGCTAAAATTCTCAAATTAAATGGAGATCAAACATTGTACTATCAATTAATGTATGGGTTTAAAAGTCTTGAGAATTAAAAAATAATAATAAATAAAATATAATATCAAAAGAATCTGCACACGCAGTGCTTAGAGGATAATTTACAGAATTAAATGGAAATATTGGGAAAATCAATAATTGAAGCTTATACCTCAAGAAAAAGAAAAAGGAAGAGCAAAGTAATCTAAAATAAACAGAAGAAATGAAATAAAGATTAGAGAACAGAGGAAAGAGAGAGGGAAAAAAGATTAGAGCACAAAGAAGCAAAACTGAACAAGGAAATCTATTGAGAAAAGTAATAGAACTAAAACTGGTTCTTTGAAAAGATCAATAAAATTGCTAAACCATTTGCCAGGCTAACAACAAAGAAAGACTCATCAGAAATGAACAAGTATTGATGACACAGACAATAAAAGTATAATAAAGGAATATTGTGCACAACTCTATGTCCAAAAATTTAATAAATTAAATTAAATGGATAAATTTCTTGAAAAATATAATCTATGAAAACTCACACAAAGATAAATAGGTCATCTGAGTAGGTCTATAACTATAACTACCAAAGGAATTAAAGTAATTATTAATAACTTTCCAAAGCACACCCAACTGGCTTCACTAATGAAATATATCAAATATTTAGAGAAGAAGGAAAATCATTTTCTCTACAATCTCTTTTCTAGAAAACAGGAGTAAAACAAACATTTCCTACTTCAATCAAGGAGGTCATCATGACTTTAATACCAAAATCAAACAAAGATATTACTACAATAGAAAGTGACAGTGATGCACCCCCTCCCCCCAAATAAAAAAGAAAGTGACAAACTATGCTGAGCCCCAGTAGCATAGTGGTTGTGCGTGGGACTGAGCCCACTGGGTTGGCGGTTCAAATCCAGCAGCAGCTCTCCAGGAGCAAGGCTGGGTGGCTCCCACTCCCACCAGAGGGCAGTGATGCCTCCCCACCCCCCAAAAAAGAAAATGTAGCAAACTACATCTTCTCATTAACATACATAAAAAAATCTTCAATAAAATATTAGAAATTTTGACCAGAAAAAAGTATAACAAGAATTATACAATACAACAAAGTAGGACTTATTCTAAGTAGATAAGTCCAGTTCAATATTAGAAAACCAATTAATGTAATCAGTTACATAAACAGGTTAAAGGAAAAATCCTATGATCATATCAATATATACAGAAGAAACATTTGACAAAAGCTAATTTTCAATCATGATAACAAGTGTCAGTAAACTATGAATAGAAGAGAATTCCTCAACTTGAAAAGATGCCTACAAAAAACACTCAGCTAGCATCATACTTAATGGTGAGAAAACAGATGCATTTCCCTCAAGATCATGGAAGCAAAGAATAGTCCTCCCTCACTGTTCCTAGTGAACATTGTATTGAAGCTCCCAGCTAAAGCAACAAGAAAAGGAAATGCTCAGGGTCAGTAATGAGAGTAGTGATACCAGGAGGAGAAGGGGAAGGTAGGGGGATAAAGGGTCGACACAGAACCCCTTTTCAGAGGGATGGACAATAGAAAAGTGAGTGAAGGGAAACAGTGGTCAGTGTAAGACATGGAAAAAAATTATCAAGGGTTCATGAGGGAAGGAGGTTGAAGAAGGGGGAAATGAGCTGAAACCAAGGGCTAAAGTAGAAAGAAAATGTTTTGAAAATGATGATGGCAACATGTATACAAATGTGCTTTGCAGACAAAGAATGGATGTATGGATTGTGATGTGAATTGTATGAGTTCCCAATAAAATAATTAAATGTAAATAAATAAATTCCATAGTCAAAAGAGAGAAAGAGAAGAAAATGATGACAACATATGTATAAATGTGCTTCACACAATGGAAGGATGTATGGATTATGATAATATCACTTAATAACATAATTTTTAAAAAGAAAAAAAGGAAATGCAAGGTATATAAACTAGGAGAAAAAATTATCTGTCTTCATAGGCAATAATAATCTACCATATATACCCAAGTATAAGGTAGCCCAAATATCCATCGAGGCACCTAATTTTTTTTCACCATCAATTTTTCTCTTTTTTTTCATCACAATCAATTTCAGAGCCTTTTCTTCTGGTACTCAGTGTTTATATATCAATCATTTTATTAGAGACTTGTACAACTCTTATCATAATCCATATATTATCCAATGTGTCAAGCACATACATTAATTAGTCGATTATTGTGATTAGTTCTCCCTTACTCCCCACCTCACCTTCCTTTACCCTTTTAGTATCTGTTCCCCACATTAGTTCTGAGGACTTTGTCTGCCTTGGATTCCCTGTGTGTCAAGCTCTTATCTGTACCAGTATACATGTTCTGGACTCGTCAGATTTGTAAGATAGAATTGGGGGTCATGATGGGGTGGGGAAGAAGCATTAAAGAACTAGAGAAAGGTTGCAGGTTTCATCAGTGCTATACTGCACCCTGATTGCCTCATGGATGGACTTTGAGTCTCCACTCTGCCCGCCCCCATATTCCCATTGATATGATTAAAATTTTTTGTTGTTTTGGGTCTTTGATACCTGATCCCATCGACACTTCATGATCACACAGTCTGGTGTGCTTCTTGCACGTAGGCTATAATGCTTCTCAGCTAGATGGCCCCTTATTTATCTTCAAGCCCTTAAAACCCCTACACTATATCTTTTGATAGTCAGGCACTATCAGCTTTCTTCACCACATTTCCTTATGCATCCATTTTGCCTTCAGATATCCCATCAGGAAAGTAAGCATCACAGAGGAGGTAACTAATTTTACAACAAAAACTGCATTAAAAATGTGCTGGAAAACTCAGCTTATATACGGTATATAGAAAATTCCAAAGAATTCATTTTAAAAAACCTACTGAAATAAACGATTATAACGTAATTGCAGGAAATGAGGTTAATATATAAAAGGCAATTGTTTTCCAATATGCAAGCCTAATGAAATGGATTTACACGAGAAAATCTGTAAAACTGTCTAAAGAAATGAAAGAATATCTAAATAAATGCAGAGATATCCATTTCATAGATAAGAAAACAATACAATAAGATTACAATAAGATAACAATTACAATAAGATAACAATTCTTCCCAACTTGATCTGTAGACTCGAGGCAATCCCAATTAAATTTCCAGCAAGGAGCTTTGTGGATACCTGCAAGCTGATCTAAAAGTTTACAAGGAAAGACAAAATAGTCAACTCAATGTTGAAGAAACCAAAATCCAGAAGACTGGCATTAACCAACTTTAAGGCTTACTATAAAGCTACATATATCAAGACACTGTGATGTTGGCAAAAGACAAACAAAAAGAATAAACAATCCAAAGATAGATGATTATGTGTCTGTTTTGTTTTTTGTGTCTTTTTTGTGGGGGGGCATCACTGCCTTCTGGTGGTTGTAGGAGCTACACAGCGCAGCTCCTGAAAGCTGGATTTGAACTGCCAAGCCCGTGGGCCGCAGTCCCGCACTCGACCACTTACGCCACCAGGGCTCAGCCCAGATAGATAGATAGATGATTATAAATACAGTCATATGATCTGTGACAAAGGAGAGGCAATCCAATGAAGAAGGGGTGATACTTTCCAAATTATCCTACCTATGAAGGAAAAAGGTATACATTTGATGACACAAACATCAAAATGAAGAATCACACCGTAGGAACAACTCAAACATAAGAACGTAGAGGCCATCCAGATGTGAGGGGGAAATGTGGTGGTAGAATTACTGGAAGACGGCCCACATGCAGCCCATCTGCTGGTGTTCACACCCTCCCCTGGAGTATGGACAAGACTGACTTCTTACTTACTTCTAACCAATAAAATATGGCAGGAGACGTCTAAGAAAATAGCAGTATAAACAAAGCACCACACTGACCTTCATCCACACATGCAACAAGAAATACAAATAGGAAACATGAGCGATTCTGAAATCGGGGAACAAGCAGTGGAGAATCACCAACTGGTAAGGATCAGTAAATGAGTGACTCACATAAAGTAGAATTTCTCCCACTCTCCCTGGCTTTTGGGGTGGATCACCACCAGCTGCTGAGGCCGAAGCTTTAGAAAAAGAGCCTGTGTCCCCATACAGTTCATGCCTGCACAAAGAAAGAGGCCCCTTCTACACGACAATCAGTATAACAGACCTACTCGGGGATCCATCTGGCATGTGCCAGCACTGAGGGCTACAAGGCTGTTGCAGAGGCTACAGAAGGCCCATGCAGTGGAGTCTGCTCCCATAGGCAATGCCTGTCTCTTCATGCACTCCGTAGCTCAGGCCTCTAAAACTAACAGGGTAGACCTCTTGGGGAGTCAGTCCAGTTCTTCCAGTTCCCCATTGAGAGTGAAGCTGCTTATTGCCGACTGACGCTGCCGTATGCTGCGAAGCAGGCATTGTAAATCAAGGCTACAACCACAACCAACTACAGGGAGGGCTCTGAGAGGAACAGAGCAGATCCTAAGTCCTCTGTAGTGTGATAGTCACTCCCCAACCCAGAGTCCTTATCCCTTAGACTAAATATTGGTCTACATGGCAGAAAGCAATAAAAGGGAGGAGAAGTGACACTGAAATGGACTTGACGTCTTCAGCGACAAGTTCATTTCAGACAAACAAAAAGACGAGAAATCGGATATATGCATCTTAGAAATTCTAGGAGGCAAGATAAGAAAGGGGCAGAAAGAGTAGTTGAAGAAATAATGTGGAAAAAATGTTGCCATGGCATCCATCATCTGACCTTTGACTTCACAAGGGGGTAGAACACACATTCAACATGAAACGCCAAGTCATTCCTATGAGGCAAAAATCGAACGTGCTGATAGCCTCCAATCTTTACCAGTCCTTCACAAATCATCCCTCCCAACTTCTCTGCTGAGTTTAGTCATTCTTTGCGATGGTTACCCAGGGTTCATCAACCACGCTTAAAATTACAGGGTTTATTAACAGGTTATAATTCAAGATTAGAACGGCTTCGGATGCAGTTTTCGTTTTTTTAGATCAGGTCAATCTCCTTGCAATCATGACTACAAGCACCCCTTTCTCTGATCCTCAGGTTCTCAGCAAAGCAGTCCCTTGGCCTTTAATCTTTGCCCTGGTCTGGCAATGTTAAAAAGCACTTTTATTTCTGCCAATAAGTGCCCAAGAGGCATTCACTCCACCAATAAGATCCCTACTCAAAAGCATGCAGCTTTTTGTTCCAGGTGCTGGGAAACCTACCACTCTATCATGTGCACTGGGTACCGTCACGGCTTCTCTGCCACTTGCCTCGAGCGTCACAGTTTTCTGTCTCCAAGATCAAGGAGTTTCAATATGACATAAGAATATTGGAGTTAGGGGTGAGCCCCGGTGGCGTCGTGGTTGTGCGCGGGACTGCGGCCCACTGGGACAGAGGTTCAATTCCAGCAGTGGGGCTGGGCCTCCTAGACCCACTGCCGGAGAGCAGTGATGCTCCCCCCCACCCCCCCCAAAAAAAAAAGAATATTGGAGTCAAAGGGTATGCTCCATTTCTGGTTCTTTTTTGATGGCAGTTGAGAACTTGTCTTCCTCCCTCTGAGATAGCTCATTTTAAGATGAGCCTGATAGTGCAACTGACCAATATCCATGCTAGAGGTCCAAGCATCTTATTTACATGGGCGTCATGCACTGTTTCCATTATTAGCCAGCTATCAAAACCCTCGGTGGACAACAAATACCTCATAATTGTTCTTCCCAGTAATTTGGTATGAACAAAAAAGATTATGACTAGAAAAGGCGTATCATGTCATTCGCTGCATTGAATAATGACAGGCATTTTTCCTAATCTAATGAAGGACATGAATCTACAGATCCAAGAAGTTCACAGAATACCAAAGAGGATAAGCTCAAAATATTGGACAACAAGACATATCCTAGCCAGGTTCTCAGAGTTAAAGGTAAAGAGAGACTCCTGAAGCAACGATAGAGAAGCAGGCACCTACGAAAGAGTTCCAACAGGATTAAATGTCAGTTTCTGCTCAAAAACATCGGAGGCCAAAAAGCCAAGGAGTGATATATAGATGTGTGCTGCATACTGTCCATTTAGGCACTGTCCAACCACATAGATGTCCTTGGGGCAAAGCGGAGGGGCTTCCTTGGGAGGACGCCAGAGAGCGGGGTGGTATTGAGTTTGCAACACTGCAACAGCTGACACTTGGCTCTACAGCTGCCGTAGCTCAGCCACAACTCCCGAGCCGTGGCATGGCTTGCAGCCCCCAGGTCACAGCTGCCGTAAATCCCACAACTACTGTTGGCACAGGCCCTGCCTAACCACCCTGCAATGCCTGTGAGGAAATGCTGGGCTGCGGCCATGCTGCTCCAACCCTTGCTGCTTCTAATTCCAACCAGGTTGTCCGGAAGAAATAAGTCACTCTCACCAGTAATTACAATGAAAGTAAATTGATTAAATGCTCCAGTCAAAAGGCAGAGTGGCAGAATGGAGGAAAGAGCATAATCTAAAGATATGCTATTTAACAGGGACACACCTCAAAGTCAATGACACAAATAGGTTGAAAATGAGAGGACAGAAAAAAATCTCAAATATATATATATGTATACATATATATCATATAAATAATAACCAAAAGAGAGCTGGGATAGCAATCTTACTATCAAATTACACTTTAAGACAAAATCTGAAAGAAAATGTAAAAACAAACATTATATAATGAAAAAGTGGTTAATTACTCCAGAAAATTTAGCCATCATAATATACGTAACCCAAAATCAGGGCACCTAAATATATGAAGCAAACACTGAAAGAACTAAAGAGAGAAATAGACTGTCCTACAATAATATTTGGAGACTTCAATACACTACTTTAAATATTGGCTAGAATATCTAGGAAGAAAACCAACAGGAGAATAAAAGAACCAAATGAGGCTGCGAGCCAACAAAATTTAACAGATATGTAAGAACACTCCACAATATACATTCTGCTCTGACAGACATGTGGGTCATTTTCCAGGATGGACCAAAATTTAGGTCATCAAGTAAATCTTGATCAAATTTAAGATGGAAATAATACAAATAATGTTTTCCGACCATGATGGAGTGAAGCTAGACAAATAACGGGCGGCGGGGGATGGTGGGGGAAAGGGATAAAAACGCTCTTGTCATTAGGGGCCATTGAGTCGACTCTGACGCATGGTGAGTTTCTGCACAGCAAAATGAAACCGTGCACAGCCCTGCAGCGTCCTCACTGTTCGTCTGCTTCAGCCTGTTGTTGCAGCTGCAGGGTCAGCAGAAGGGCCTCCCTCTTTTTTGATGGCCACCACCAAAGCTCTCGTTGTCACCCAGCCAAAAGCAACTCAAGGTAACCCTAAGGGACGGGGCAGAACTTCCCCTGGGAGCCTGCAAGACTATCGCTTTAGGGGAATGGAAGCCCCATCTTTCTCCTGAGGAGCATCTGGGGGTGTCAAGGTGCTGACCTTGCAGTTAGCAGTCCCACACTTAACCCCCAGGGCTCCCTACCACCAAAGTTAGTGACAAAGGATTAAATATTTGATTGGTAGACAGACGGCTTGTAAATGAAGGAATATTAAGGAAACACTGAGAGCTTCCTCCTTGAAATTAGGAACAAGATCAAGGGGCCTGCCCTCACCCTTCCTATTGAATCTTGTATTGGAAGTCCTAGTCAGAAAAATCAGCAACGAGAAAGAAATAAAAGGAGTGAGAAGGAGGGGAAGTGCAAATATTCCTCTTCCCAGATGACATGATCCTACATACAGAAAATTCCAGAGTTTCAAAGAACATTCTAACATGAATAAAAGAATTTGGCAAAGTTTAAAGTTACAAACAAACAAACAAAAATCGGGTCAACAAACAAAAATCGGTCAGTGTCTATGCACCTGTAATAAGGAATTTGGAAGTAAAGTTAGGGAAACAATTTCAATTCCTATGTTATCTAAAAAAATGAAGTATCTACGAATAAATGTAACCTGAAGGACTTATAAAATGCAAACCATAAAACACCGCTGAAAGAGATTAGACAGCATAAATAAATAAGCAAATACTATCTATTCAACTGAGAAGAGTCAAATGTGTTAACCATTTCATAACCCAATTTGTTTCTGCATTAATTTTTTTGGTGATACCGTGTGTTCTCATTAGTAGAAGCGCACTAAATCAAAGAGCATTTACAAGATTTTGTTGGGAAATAAGTATTTTGATACATACTATGCATATATGTATCATGTCCCTCTGGATTCTAGAGGCAGTATCATTTGAGATATATTAGGTACTCTGGGCTTTCGAGGTAAAATTAGATGGAGTAAATGTGTCACTCAGGTAGAATTAGTGTAACAAACTTGTCCCTCTGGACTCAGGACTGCCTCCCTGAAAGGTACATATAATTTGTTGACTGCGAGGGTCCATTGAGTCAGTTCCAACTCACAGTGACCTGGGGTACAACAGAACTAAACACTGCCCAGTCCTGAGTCACCCTCACAATTGTCCTTATGTTTGAACTAGTGTTGCAGCCACTGTGTCCATCCATTTCATCAAGGGCCTCAATCGCTCTCCACTTTACCAAACATGATGTCCTTCTCTAGGCACTGATCTTTCCTGATAATATGCTCAAAGTAGATGAGACACAGTGTGACCATCCTTACTTCTAAGGAGCATTCTAGGTAGTTCTTCCAAGACAGATGCTTGTTCTTTTGGCAGTTCATAGTACCTTCAACATTCTTTGCCAACACCATAAGTCAAATTCAATGGTTCTACTTCTTTTTTCTTATTTACATGTGAAATGCACGTGTGGCCATTGAAAATGCCATGGCTTGAGATAGAGGTGACTCACATCTCAAAGTGACCTCCCTGCTTTTAAAGAAGTCCTGTGCAGTAGACTTACCTAACGCACTGTGTCATTTGCTCTCCTGGCTGCAGCTCTCATGAGCACTGACTGTGGAGCCAAGCAAAATAAAACCCTTGAGAACTTAAATCTTTTTCTATTTATCATGACGCAACCTATTGGTCCCATTGTGAGGATTTTTCTTTACATTATGTTGTATCCATATTGAAGGGTGAAGTCCATAGCCTTCATCAGCAAGTGCTTCAAGTCCTTCTCACTTTCAGCAAGCAAGGCTAAATCATCTGCATACAGGAGGTTGTTAACATGCCTTCCTCCAATCCCGTTATCACAATCTCCTTCACATAATCCAACTTCTGTGAAAATTTGCTCAGCATACAAATTGACTGTTTGGTGAGAGAATACAACCTGTTGCATACCTTTCCTGATTTTAAGCCATGAAGAATTTCCTTGTTCTGCTCACAAAACTGCCTCTTAATAGGGGCCCCATAATCATAGGCAAGTCTTCTGGAATTCATATTCTTCTCAAAGGTTATCCACAGCTTGCAGCGCTTGGCATAGTCAATAAAACACATGTAAACACCTTTCTGGTATACTCTACTTTCAGTCAAGATCCACCTGACATCAGCAATGAAACCACTTATTCCATGTCCACCTCTGAATCTGACTTGTACCTCTAGCAGCTCCTGTCAATGTACTGATGCAGCCTTTGAAAAGTGATTTTCTTGGACTGAGCCCTGGTGGCGTAGTGGTTGTACATGGGACTGCAGCCCACTGGGATGGAGGTTAGATTCCAGCTCCACGGAGCCAAGGCTAGGCCTCCTACTCCTGCCACCTGAAGGCAGTGATGCCCCCCACCCCAAAAACACAAAACCAAACCAAACAAAAACAAAATAAAAGTGATTTTCTTTTTTTTTTTTTTGGGGGGGGTGGGGGTGGCGCATCACTGCCCTCTGGTGGGAGTGGAAGGCCCAGCCTTGCTCCTAGAGAGTTGCTGCTGTATTTGAATCGCCAAGCCAGTGGGCTGCAGTCCTGCACTCAACCACTACGCCACCAGGGTTCAGCTGAAAAGTGATTTTCAACATTTTACTTCCTTGTGATATCAATGATATTGCTCTATAATTTGAGTGTTCTACTGGGTCATCGTTCTTTGGAAGGAGTGCAAGTACAGCTCTCTTCCTATCAGTTGGCCAGGTAACTTTCTTCCAAATTTCTGGCATAGATGAGTGAATGCTTCCAGTGCTTCCTCATCTTGTTGAAATATTTCATTTGATATTCCATCCATTCCTAGAGCCTTGTTTTTCCCTAATGTCTTCAGTCGATGTTATATTTCTTCCTCTTAAAGTGGACTAGTTCTTTTTGTTCAGTGACTCTGTAAATTCTTTCCATCTTCTTTTGATGTTTCTTGCATCATTCAATATTTTACTCATAGAATATTTCAATATTACAACTTAACGTTGTAATTCTTTGTCTTTGGGTCTTTCCATTGAACATAGGTTGTGTTCTTTCTTTTTGGTTTTCTAATTTTGTCTTTGCACCTTTCATGATAATATTTTACTTTGCTTCTCGAGCTGTCATTTAAAATTTTCAAGATGCATTATTGGCGATTGGAATGCAAAAGTCAAAAACAAAGAGAAAGCAACAGTACTTGGAAAATATGGTCTTGGTGACAGAAACAAAACTGGAGACAGCATGGTAGAATTTTTCATGACCACCAACTTCTTCATTACAAATGTCCTTTCACAACAATACAAAAGGTGACTGTACTTCCCCAGATGGAATTAAATTGACTGTGGGAAGAAAGGAGAGAGAAGCTCACGATCAGCAGCTAGAAATAGGCTGGGGCCTCGTGTGGAATAGACCTTCGATTGCTCATGGGCAAGTGCGCAGGTTGAAGTTGACGAAAATGAAACAAGTCCATGAACGCCAAAATACAACTGTAAGGATAGTCTGCCCGAATCCTGCGAACATCTAAGGTACACATTTGATGCACTAAACACCCACGACGGAAGACCTGATGAGTTGTGAGATGACATCAAGAATGTCACACATGGTGAAAGCAAAAGGCCGTTTAAAAGGCAGGAGGAGAAGGAAAGATCAAGGCGGATCTGAAAGGACACTGGCTCTTGACTTGATCGTAAAGCAGCTAAGGCAAATGGAAGAAGAGATGAAGTCAGTGAGCTGAAGAGAACATTTCACAAAGCAGCTCAGGAAGACAGAGTGAGATATTATAATGAAATAAACATGTAATTTAGGGTGCCAGAAAATGTAATGCCTGTGCAGATATGGAACCATTGCCAAAAAGGCAACTTCCAAATAGTGTACAGTAAACTGGAAATTTACCTAAAAAGCTTATCTCCCAAGAGAAAAGAGACAAAAATTTTACAAAAACATCACGCCTAAACATTCTGGATGAGTGACCTCATCTAACAATCACAATTGTTATCACCCTATATCCAGAGCAGGTCACATTCGGAGGTTTCAGGAAATAGTGAATCTGAGAGGGCAGGGGCAATATCCAACTCACGATACTTAGGAAATTTCATGTATAGTGTCTCAGAATTCTCCTTACTGTAAACAGTCCAGACATACAGGGCCATTGCCACCAAGCCTCATGATTTATAAAACTTTGGTTTTATTTAGATAACAATAGACTCAGGGACTCGTCCCTCAGCTCCAGGAATAAAACCATGTCTGCACTGAGCAGGCATTTCTTTTTGCTAATATTTATGCTATAGGTGGAAGCATGTTGTTCCAGCAAAAACAGAAGTTGAAAGGTCTTCTCTCCTTAAACTTCGTTACAGAAGAGTTTCAATCCCTGTAGTTCTGGCACTCATCTGATATCCGTGGAGTTAAAAAAAAAAAAAAAAAAGGTAGATGAGAAGTCAACATCAGAGGAAAGGATGATAGTCAGGAAAGATGGAAAAAGCCTGAAACCTTGACAGCTGCGCCTGAGCTACTTCACTAGTCCAGCAAAACCTGCCGGTGGCCGCATCACATTCTACATCAAATTAACGCCCCCGACTAGTACACTTGAAAATCGTGAAATGAAAATCTTAATGTTATACAATTTACAATTTTTAAAAATCATATTAAAAGGATTGCATAAAAAAGATAGAGACCTCAGCAAAGATCGCCTTCCTTTATCTTTCAAGCAAAAGAAAAAGCATCAAGAATGTACCAATAATCTAGACAGTGATTAAATCTTGATTAAGTCAATGCCTGAGGATATGAAAGATGCTCAGAAAAAAACAATAAAGAAAAGTGCCAAGTATTTAGCTGACCTCTACCTAAAATGCTCTAAACTCTAGCTAAGGCATGCCAACCTATTAATATGATGTTCAATATGAAATTCTTGCATGAAATGCTGATAAAGGAATTATATAAAAACAGTAGCCAAAGCTATTAATAGAACAATCTGAACAGTTAGCCAGTCTCTAAGAGAAATAGCCTACTAAGCATCTAATAAGTCTGTAAATAATATCATTATTATTAGAACATTTTCAATAAAAAAGACACAGGCACAAATTTCCATGAAGCTACAGCCATAGCTAACACTTATTGAAAGCTCAATATATAGCAGACATTGTTCTAAATGTTTTACATGTACCATTTTATTTAAACCTCAACATTGTCGAGTGAAATGTGCATTCTTATTATCTCCACTTTACAAGTGATAAAACTTAGGTACAAAAGGATAAATAATTTGCCAAAAGTCATGATGCATCTAACAAATGGTAGCATTAGGACTTGAACTCAGTCTAATTCTATTATTTATACTCTGCACTGAGCTATTACTTTTTGCAACTTGTATACCAAGGCACCTTGGTAGCACAGTTTGCAACGCACTTGAGTTACTAACTGTGTGGTCCTCAGCTTGTGTCCACCAACTGCATCACAGGATAAAGTTGAGGCAATCTACTTTTATAAAGAGTTAAAGCCTCGGTAACTCAAGGGGGAAATGCCCTATAAGGGTGTTAGGAGCTGAGATCTACTCCATGGCAGTGAGTTTGAAGAGCGTTACACTCCCAACGCGAAATGTTGGGTAACTCCCAGGCAGACATGTCAAATTCAGGTTAATCACAATTCACAAGATTAAGAGCAAAAACAATTAATAAAGACTTCTATGAAGTTCTCAAAAAAAAAAAAAGATTCCCTGTGTACTGTACCATGACACCAACGAAAGGCAGAGCTGACCTCCTTCTCTATAACACACAGAGAAAGCTATGGAAAGGAGATGGTGTGGAAAAGGACACTCAAACATTCAGCCAACAAATATCTTTTGAGCATCTACAATATGTCATGCCATACTCTATCTGGATGCAACATATGCAAAGATGTTTGACCCAAAGGGGCGCATTTGGCTTTTTGTGCGTTGAAAACAAATCCCATTGTAGATTTCTCCCTTGTTTCTGTTTTCAGTTCCACAAATTTAGCCATTTACTATTACCAAGTCCTGTTTTACTTCTGGCTGTTAACAACAGTAATGTTTGGGGGGAGGGAAAAAACACAATAGTGATGTTTAGAGGGGAAAGTAGTGCATGAGGAGAGAAAGGAGACATCATGGTACTTACAGAGGAGTCTACAGGAATTTCTCATGCATGCATTTTTGATCTAATAGCAAAAGTCCTAGGTCAGTAATGTACTGGTAAGCATACATGGGTCAACATACACAAGTAACTTAGTATATGGGTAACTTTAAGGATCTTGAAGTGTCAAGGCTAGACCTAGAAAGTGCAAGGCAATACGTAAGTGGTAGGAGTCGAGGAAGCTTAAGAAAAGGGTAAACTTTCCTTTTAAATGTTAAAATACCTTCAAATAATCTATGTTGACTGATTTGAATAAGCAACAGAATTAAAGTGAACAGATCCATACCATTGTTTGACTGGTAAATTAAAAGTAATTTCTTGCCAGTGCCTCTGAGCTTCATAATCACCAAACATCGGGGGTTTTCCAGCACCTAAGGTGAAAGGGGAAAAGAATAAGACAACATACTTTAGCACATCAGTGATTTTCCTTTCCCTATGAAGCTTTTCTACATCGTAGAGGCAGGATGAAGAAGTAAACCATGACCACCCACTCCCATAGAGTCCATTCCAACTCATTATGACCCTACATAGGGTTGCTGAGACTGAAAGTCTTTAGGGGAGGCAGACAGCCTCATCTTTCTCCCAAAGAGCTGGCTGGTTGGTTTAAATCATTGAGCTTGAGGTTAGCAGTCCAACGCTTATTCAATAATACCACCAGATGCCATACAGGTTAAAAACCCAGAAAAGAACTAAAAACTTTGTAGTTAGAGAAGAGAAGGGAATCCTAGCACCACTATTGAGTGACCATGTGTCCTTGGGTAAATTACAGAACCTCCCTTAACTTCAACACAATCAATATTACTGGGCTAGTAAATAATCAAAATAAAATACCCAGTACAATATCTGGCATGCAGTAAACATACACTCTATCAGAGCTATTATTACTATTAATTCATTCATAGTACTAAAGTATCAATCTATTTTTAGTTCATGGAAGTCTCAAATATCAAGTCCAATAAGTATAAAAATAACAAAATGATTATATTTTCAAAAGGCTGATAAGCTAAATATAAAAAACATAAAGTCAAGTATGGAACCTAAAACAGACTAGTATAGGTTACAATGACATTAGTTAGATGAAGTTTTGTTGTCAAACTGGCTATTTTTTTAAAAACTCAGTCAAGTTTTTCCAGTTTGTGCAAGATCAATATGCTCTTAGAAAGAGAATGCTTTGCACAGCACAGCAAGAGAAGACGAAATGGGAAGAGAGAAAAAGGAGGTTTGAAAGTAAAAGGTTAACGGAGGGAGCAGGGCACTAACTCACCCAGGGGGAGAATACAGGTCTTGTCTCCACGGAAGCCGAAGTGGGTGTGCAGATCCCACCATGCAACACCCAACCGTGAGGACAGCGTGGAAGGAGACGTGAAAAGAAAGAGCTATAGGGCCAGCCATAACCAGAGCCAGACTGACTCCCTCAATGGAAGCGGCTGTGGCAGAGAAAAGGTGGCGGAAAGTGACCAGAATGCCACGCCCACATGGAGACAGGTGAAAATGGAGGAAAAGAAGGAGAGCCAGTCTGGTCCCCATGCTGTCCCGATTCCTGCCCACGATGCTCAGAGGTCTATGCTCCTGCAGGGACCTAAGCCACAGGGGGGACTGGGCAAACAACAGCAGGGCCTGTCACACTGTCTTCCTACAGACAGCAACAAAGGACATTTCATTATGTCCAGCAGGGAAGCAAGGCGAGCTGAGTCCCCAAAATGGACCGAATCAAGAAGGGAGCACTCCCGGCTGGACAGTCCAGAACAACTGGAGAGAACAACTGGACAGAGGGTTCCTAACAGCTGTGGGTGAGGGGGAGGCATGGACAGACTAAGGGATGGGGGGGAACAACCAGTGGTCTGCAATTGGTGGGGAGGAGAGTGGGGGTGGGCAAATAGGGCCAAAGTAAGTGTAATGTAACAGAGAGGAAGTTAAGAAACTCTAATGAAGACTGACCATAAAAGAGGGACAGGAGGAAGGCAGAAGGAAATAGAGGAAGGAATGAGAAGGCAAAGTGCACTTGTAAAGGTCTAAACACAGGCATCTATGTATGTAAAAGTAATTAACTATGAAAAAGTGGGAATAAATTCAAGAACATATAATTATAGACTTAATACTAAGGCAGCGGCTGGACCTTGGGCCCCCACCCAGTCACTCCCTCAGTGCAAGAACACTTTGTTTTATGAATCTGGCCACAATGCTCACCGGCCCAATATGATCACTGAGATCAAATAGGTGCATAAGTAAATGTGGTGAAGAAAACGGATGGCACCCAGATATCAAAAGATATACAGTCTAGGGGTTCAAAGCCTGAAGATAAACAGCCGACTAGCCAAGAAGTACCCAAGTCCACACGGAAGAAGCACAGCAGCCAGTGTGGCCGAGAGGAATCAAATGGATCAGGTCTTAGGCATCAAACAGGAAAAAAAACCAATATTACTATGTATGCACTTCCCTGACATGATCACTGAGGACACGTGGGGACAGGAAAAGAGTGGTGAAGATGGCTAATGGTACCCGGCTATCAAGACATAATGCCTGAGGCCTCCAAGGCCTGAGGAAGAGGAAACAGTGCAACAAGGCCTACCATAGAAGAAACACACCAGCCTGTGCGACCCTGAGTGGAAAGAACCAGGCTATCAGGCATCAAAGAACAAAAAACATATCGTTAAGTGCCCACCATCCTGTCATGATCGCTGAGGACAAAAGGGTGCAGAGGCAGACAGAGCCGAGAAAAATGATGGCACCCAGCCACCAAATGATAAAGTTGCTAGACTCTTAAAGGCTAGAAGGTGAACAAATGGCCATCCAGCACAGAAACAGCAAAGCCCACATAGAAGAAGCGCACCAACCTGTGTGATCATGAGGGGTCGAAGGGAGCAGACATCAAACATCAAAGAACAAGGATTAAATCAGTAAGAATGAGGGGGAGAGCAGGGTGGGGACCCAAAGTCCACTTGTGGGCAATTGGACACCCCCTTACAGGGGAGTCATGGGGGAGAGATGAGCCAGTGAGGTAGCAATGAAGCATAAAACTTTCCTCTATTTCCTGAAGGTTTCCTCCCCCCAAACACCACAGTCCCAACTCTGCCCTGAAGCTCCAGCTGGCCTGGAGGAGGTGCACTGGAGGAGATGGGAGCTGGAAACGCAGAGAACTCGGGGTGGATGGACCCCTCGGGGTCATTGGTGGGGGTGGAGTTGCCGGATTGGTGGGAGTGAAGTTGCTGGATGGGTAGAGGGAGGGTGGAGTGGAGAGAGGAAGCCAGCTGTGGGGATCTGCAGACTGTCTCCTATCTGGAGGGCAGACGTAGGGAGGAGTGGGCAGGGGGAGCTGTCGGGCAGTGTAAGATAAGATAAAACAATAATGATTGCAGAGTAATGAGGACTGGGGAGGAGGGGGGTAAGGTTGGAGGGGGAAGGAAGGGGGTTTCATATCAAGGGCCCAAGTGGAAAGGCAGATGTTGGGAGAATGTTGACAAGGGCAGGCAAGTTGGGGTGCTAGGCACAGTATATGTCACTATGCATTGAACTATGTATGATGAAAAGCTATGCATGAGCCCCCAATAAAATGATTAAATAAAAAAAAGAAAATGATGACAGCATGTGTACAAATGTGTTTGATATATTGGATGAATGTATGGATTGTGATAAGAGATGTTAAGAGCCCCCAGTAAAAGTATTTAAGGCTGAGCCCTGGTGGCGTAGTGGTTGTGCGCGGGACTGTGGCCCACTGGGATGGAGGTTCAATTCCAGCTCCATGGAGCAAAGGCTGGGCCTCCTACTCCCACCACCAGAGGGCAGTGAGTTCCCCCCCCAAAAAAAATAGTATTTAAAAAAATTTAATATGCTCTACTAACTGAATGGTTTAGAATTTTGGCTTATAAAGTTGTTTTTTAATTTTAAAATTGCAAATAAGAGCTAATAGGTAGTAGTTAACATTGAATAGACTACTAGGTATCCCCAGACATTACAATTGTAGATATTATACTCATTTTACAGATGGAAAATGAATTAAAAATATGGCCACTGAAGTAATTAAGAGGCTAGATCTGAACCTGGAAAAACTGGCTGCATAATTCATGTCATTAGTTACTATTTTGTGATGCATTACAACTTGGCTGATATGTTATGGGCTTGATTCACTTAAAGTTATATAGACATAATTCCATTAGTGAATAGTAAACACCTATTAGTAAGCTAACAATTGATTATAACTAGGAGGACAAAAAGGTCTGCGAAACGACAGGTTTTAAAATCAGGAAAGAAGGTAAAATCAGATGGAGTCAAAATCTCTCTTTTTTTTTTTTTTTTGGCATCACTGCTCTCCGGTAGTGGGAGTAGGAGGCCCAGCCCCACTGCTGGAATTGAACCTCTCTCTCTCTCTCTCTCTTTTTTTTTTTTTTTTAACAAAATCTGTTTTAGGAAGGAATGCCATATCACATGTGAAAGTGATATGTGAGGGGCTTTAAAAAGTCTGTGGGAAAATTCCATTGTTGTTTCATTCTATTTTTCCATGAATTTTTTGAAGCCTCCAAGTCTACCTATCACTTAAATGCAGCCCAGATTTCCTCTCGTTTCAGAACGTACCATCATTTGTTCAAATGAAAACTATACTGAGTAGGTTCTTTGGACTTAGCGATTTTTTCATACAAATGTCCCAGTACTTACACATAGGTATGCCCACAGAACACACATCCACAGACATGTGCTACTCTGTATCGCTCTGATGCTGCCAGGTCTTGTTCATTTTTCATTTTCAGGATAGAGTGGCACCCTGGGGCTACTAAGTTCAAGATCAGCAGTTCACACATACCCCCCGTTCTTCCCGAGAAAGATGAGATTATCTCCCCGGTGAAGGGGCAGTTCTGCTCCGTCCGTCCTGCGGGTAGCCGTGAGTCGGAATGGACTGGACGACAGGGAGTCTGGTTTTGAGTAGGTGCTCAATGAAAGTTACTACAGTACGGATTCTGATAAAATCAGCATCATCAAGCAAAGAGCTTAAGTTCAGAAGAGACTTTTAAAACTTTTAGTTAAAAACAAACAAACAAACAAACAAAAAAACAAAAAAACCAACCTTTCAGTTGAAAAAAGTGAGTAAACCCTTCATTTTCCATTTACTAGATAGGAAACATTAAACAGTCTGTCAGACAATCTGTGCGGAGAGCTCAATTACTTCTGCGCAAACTGCTTCCACCCTGCATGAGAGGCAAAATGCTGAGCACTAGGTTTGCTTGCAGAAGGACAACAGTGAAAGCCCACGAGGATCTGCAGTCCTCGCATAGATTAAGTCTCCAGTGAATTCCTTTTGACTCCTAACTAGGCCCTGTTCCTGCTTCTGGAGTCCTACCTATAACGTGATGTGCCATCGACCACCAGTTCTGCTTCTCTGAGTCTCCTTTGCCCTACCACGTCCTTATTAAGTCTTGAACTTCCATTAACCCTTGAAGACCATTTTGATCTCCTGCTAAGGGCCTCCCTCCTCCGAATGATGCACACAGACACACCTCGTTTTGTTTTGTCTTTTCCAGTGTAGGATTTTATTAATGTTCTCCATAACTTAAATTTGAGGTTTGGGATTTCCTTTTTTACCCATAAAAATAATACCCATACATAGATTCTTGCCCCCAAACCTCTTGACTCTGAAAGTCTAAGCCTCTGATAGTGCTGCTTACACCACATTCACAGAGCTCCTGGCAACTTACACCCAGTCTGCAAGAACCATCCTAAATCCTCCATGAAACTTTTCTGACAAATTAAAAACATACTTGCTCCTTAGTCATTAACATCTCCCAGTACTCATACTTTCAGGATCTTTATTTTATTATCACATAATAATTATTTTCTAATTGTTACTCAAACTAGAATTTTACTTACTATAGACATGAATTTTACTTTTGGTTGTTCAAAGGAAATAAATTTCTAGGCACATACTACATACTTGCCTTAAAATGTACTTAAACTGAATAGGAAAAACTAATCTCTCCAAGGGAAGGATGTGGGGGGAAATTTCTGGCCCTAATAGCTGTGAATGAATAAATTTGTAGGATAGACGACAAAAAAAAATAATGCTCCAATGAATGTTGTATTTTTTCACATGTTTTACAGGTGTGTGTTTCTATTTTAAGGAATACAATCACTGTCTATTATTTCTTTATGGGAGGGGCAATTGCTCCCCCTGCCATTCCTCCCGCCTATTTGTTCCTAGTTGTTTATTTTTGTTCTGGAGGGATAAGGAGAGGTTCTTAAGCAGTTTCTTATACCTGAAAAATCCAACTATCTAGATTTTCTGAAATTGCTCTAGACTTGCGTCTAGACTTGTGTGACCACAATGTGGTCAATGTGGAAAAATTTATTACCCTTCTCTAGCAAATAGAAGAATGGATAATGACTCTCTTTAGGGTTGAGAAACAATTTTCTCTCCAGAGTCTGACCTACTTCAATAAATTCAGCCGACACTGGCTATGAAATTAGTAGTTAAGTTTTTAGAACTGCTAAAGTGCCCTTAAAGCAACCCAGAAGGGCAACCCAACTGTGCCTATGGGAGCTTCATCTGGGAAGGGCAAAAAGATTCCTTCCATGGTGATTGATTCGACAAATTCATTTACATAAAATTCAGACTCACATAAGGAAAACAGAGTCATGTACAGGTGCAGAACTACAATTCAGCCTCATTTTCAAAGAGATCGTCAAAAGTACAACTTACAATGAAGCTTCATTAATTACAGACCTGTTCAGAATTACGGTGGAATTCAAAGGATAAGGAGTTTATTTCTTAACAATACATACTAATTGCCTTTATATTAACATTTTAAACCTTCTAAGAGAAGAAAATTTGGCTGATATTTTACATAGTTATATGTCTTTTACACTTTACTAGAAAGTTAGAAGACACCTTACAAATAGCAATTGGCTAAATGAGAGAAACTAACTTATTACTTAATAGAACACACAGTCACATTTAACAAAGTGTACTAAAGTACCAAAAGTGATTATGACTTTTCTCTTACAAAACCCATACAGTTTTTCTTTTTTTTTTTTTTTTT